>CM060949.1:23777221-24020700 GCA_030765055.1 Mantis religiosa
ACAGCGAGAAGGGGGTCAAGTCGTGTTACTGTTCTGGAAAGAGCTTAACCACGTAGTGACGGGATGTGGATGTTGCAGGATGTAGCATGTTCTCACTGTGTTCTCGAGCAGCCAGCAGGATGATTAGCTATCAACGTTTCGGGAGTGTGCATCTCTCCCATCATCAGGATATTTATAAAATGTTATAACCACAAATTAAATACTGGATATAACATAACAATAAACCAAGACAAAACACTATCAAAAATTGCATTACTGAACAAAAGACTGTTTACAGTGAATTAAATGCCAGGTCAGGAGATGGCGTGAGTGTAGAAAATTGTGTGAAAGAAACGTAACTTCTTTAACTTGATTATCAAGCTGTATTGATCTTTGCTTCTTAATTCGACGGATCTCCATTTTTAAGGCCGGTTTCCAAGAGGAGCTTGGAACTGTATTGGGACACCACAGTAAAGCGGAACAATTATCACTGTTCCGGCTCTGACGTTTGCGATTACAAGAGGTGGAGGGGGAAGGTTAACAGTACCAACATACATTAATGAGCAATTGAAAACATATCCTCATAATGATCCTTAGAATGAAAATATAGTTCTATATTAGCTTTAAAACACTGAAATACAACTTACAATTTCATTATCATACAAGATATTCATTACAACAACACTCTATTTGAATATTTCGTTCACACCTTTCACACACACTAACTGCATCTGGGAGTCTCTACATCCGGTGCTGTGGTCAGGAAGTTAAAACTGTCTGCTAGTGCCAATCAGCATTGTCGCTGCTAGGAGTGGCTCCCGAACCCAACACTGTGTTGCCAGCTTAAATGTAGGTCGCACCGTGGTTCAGTGGTTAAACCGCTTGGCTCTCACCAAGGCGGCCCGGGTTCAATCCCAGGCGACCGCAAAATTGAGATTTGTGGTAGACAACACGGCGCTGGGCGGGTTTTCTCCGGGTTCTCCGATTTCCCCCGCCATCTCACTCCACCGGTGCTCCATCTTCATCTCATGTACCATCAGTGTCATCGCCTGCGGTGCCGTATGTAGTAAAAGCGGGCGTTAAAGACTACACATTTCATTTCATAGTAGCTCAGTGGTTTAACTATGAAGCCTAGGACTTAAGTACTTACAGCATAATAAGTCGCCACAAAAGGTGCGTGTCTAATTGTATATGAGAGCCCCTGGTGGTTTAAAGCAAATTGTGAATTTGAAATGTCAAGCATCGCAATTTGTTTTTGGAGTCGAAATAGAATTATTTTCTCGAGCAATTTACCAATAGTGGACAGGAGGCTAATGGGGCGGTAATTTTGAGGTTGCCTGGTGCTTTTCCCATGCTTAGGGAGCATTATTACCTTGGCTCGTTTCCAAGTGTCAGGGAAATAATTTTGCTGCAAACAAGCGTTGAACATTTTTGTAAGTTGCGCCAGGGCGTTTCTCGGGAGATGTTTGAGTTCCTCATTAGTCATCCTGTCCGGTCCGGCGGCTTTCCCATTAGGTAGCTTCCTAATGAGCTTGTACACTTCCTGCGGCGTTGTGAGGGGCAAGTGTTGCTCATGCCTCTGTGCCACCCAGTTTTGTACCCAAGTCTGGACATCCCGTTCTAACTCGGGGTTCGTCGCTGGGTTTTCTGTAAATCTTGTTTACAGACAGTCTGCAAAGACCTCGGCTTTCTCCTCAGAGGAGAAGTGCAGGCCGAGGTGAGTGTGTAAGGCCTCAGTGCCTGAGTTAGCGCTCGAGGAGACTTTAAATGCCTTTAATAATTTCCATAAAGAATTGTCCGAATGTGTGATATTTAACATTTTCTGCTCCCACTGCTCAATTTTGTTTAATTTAATTTGTTGCCGAATGACGTTGCGTAGCCATTTTGCTAGCACTTTGTACTCAGGCTGGCGGGTAAGCCGCCAAAGTCTCGTCAAGCGTCGCCTCCTGGCAATGAGCTGCTCCACCTCAGGGTACGTGCCAAAACTAGGTGGGCTTGTGGTGTAGCTGGTGGAATTTCTTTTGGTCGTGTGCAGCGAGGCGGTGTAGTTTTCAATGGCGACGTCGATGTCCGCCTCGCCTTAGTATGACAGCCCAGGCTGAGCCATCCCGTGCATTTCAAGGGTAAACTTGCTCCAGTCTGTTTCTGCGCGCCTCAGAGGGCCCGTCAGACTGGCCGTGATGGCGCCACTGATATCAAAATGCACTGGAAGATGGTCGGAGTCTAGGCTGTGATACACAGTGAAGTTGTTTGGTAACGTCGCATTTTTTGTAACGACGAAGTCCAAAATTTCAGGGTCGAAGTGCTCTGACTTGTGCCAAAAGGTGGGTTCGGGGGGGAAGTACACCTCGAGATCGTCATTTTCTGTTATAAGGTCCACTAGGAGATTTCCAGCCGCGTTTGCTCGACGTGAATACCACCAGGGGTGTCGAGCGTTGAAGTCTCCTGCCATTATAACGTGTTCCTCCAAAGTGACGTTTTGCTCGAGGTCGCGTCTACAGTCGGGGGAGTTTGGGGGCCGATAGAGGGCCACCAGCATCACCGTTTTGTTATTTAATCTTGTTTTAAGAGCCGTGCACTCTAACGCTGCCAATGGTGGCAGCGTAGCAGGAGCATGAGCAACTTTGTTTTTTAGTAAAATAGCTGTTCCTCCTCCCTGTCTGCCTGTTCTATCAGTCCGAAATATTTGGTAACCCCTGAGCTTGAAAGTGTGCTTCTGCTTTAATTTTGTTTCACAAATGAATGCGACGTCAATTTTGTTACGCCGCAGGTAGCTTTCAAGTTCGTGCTGCTGCCTGTAGATGCCGTCGGCATTCCACAGGAGCCCGCGAGTTAGAGATGTGCCTCCCCTTAGTTGAGCCATTTACTCGAAGTTGTCCGACAGAAGACATATGAGGGCTACCAGTTTCTCCCAAGTGCTGGTGTAGCTCTTAAATCTTGCGATAAAAGGCTGTACCTTCGGAGCAAGTTTCTGTGAGTTGAACTCTTTAAACAGAGTAAAGAGCTCTTTGAGGCCTTCTAGGTCACCAGATGGTGCCTGGGAGGGGGGAGCTGTTGAGGGTTGGCCAGCAGGTGGTGGCACTGGTGCACATTGTCCCCTCATGGCGCCTGCAAATGAGACGCCATCTCTGACCAGGGCCGGGTTGGCAATGGGTCGTGGTCCAGGTTGTGCACTTGGGGGTGCCCTGGCTATGGCTGCCAGTTGGCGGCGGTGGCGTTCGTTGCGGAACGTCTCGCAACCCCTGTAGCTGGCAGGATGCGTCTCCCCACAGTTCGCACAGCGGGGTACAACGTCCTGCACTGCTTTCTTTGGGCAGTCAGCTAAGCGGTGGAGGCCACCGCAGAGGACACATCGGGAGGTCATGTGACACATTTTAAATGTGTGCCCCAGCTGCTGGCAGTTGAAGCATTGTATAATGTTGTTATTTCTCTTCAGGACCTCCACAGTGACAAGTATTTGGCATACCTCTCTTTCATGCAGAATTCGCTGGTTTTGAGTGGTCCTGTCACGGGTAACTTGGAAGTTTGGCAGAGGCCTGCCACGTGATTTCAGTTGACGAACTAGGACGCCGGTGTAGCCCTCCGCCTCTAGGTCCTCTTCAAGGTCCTCGGGAAGACGCTTCAAAGGTAGCGGAGAGTTTGATCACTCCGCGGGGTGAAGCTGAAGTTCTCCACTCCGGCGTCCTTCAGCTTGGTCATAGTGGGGATGGCGTCTTCTTTCCGGTTGAGGAACAGCTTTAGGCAGTTGCGCGTATTCTGAAGCCAGCTGGGAGTGGGCCCCGGAGTATCTGCAGGACTTTAGTCGCCTGCCTGCCGTCAGGAATGACGATGCGCGGCGGTGTCTGTGAGGTTTGTTTTGTGTTTGTAGCCGCGGCTGATGTGGAGGCCAATGTAGGGGTGGGGATGGGTGTAGGAGTGGGTGTTGTTATGGGCGGCTTTGCTGCAGTAGTGTTTGGCCGTGTTGGCCGTTGGTGCTTGGGTGCCTTTGGTTTTGTGGTCGGAAGGGGAGGGAAGGCAGTGGATCGTTCCAGATCTTCATCATTCTCGGATGAGGACAGTGCCACGTACCTGTTTCTGGTAGCGACCTGGAGGGGCAGATGTTGCGTTTTGTTTTTCCTGCGCTCGGCAACCGAGTCGCTATTGCGGTGGTGGGGTCGCTTTCTGGGCGATGCTGAGTGCCAGCCTTCTCCCAGCTGCACCAGGTGTCGCTTTCTGTTTGCGTGTTCCTGGTAGCAGCGTGCCAGGTCACTAGCTATATTTCCATAGTCCCGGAACTCTGTGGCCATGTTTTCCAATATTTCCTGGAGGTAAGATATTTCTTTTTGGATGTCTTTTACCTCCTTTTCCAATTGGGCGTACTTTCGCGTAACTGCCTCGTCCTCCATGGCGCTGTGCTCCATCGGGGCTGGTGTAGTGGCTGCTGTGTGGTTGGCCAATGCTGGGCCCGAACGCGGGTCGCTGTTGGAGTGCTCCAGCGGTTGGGCTGGAAAGGCAGACGGCCGACCGCCTCGGGAGATCGGTCCGCTGCCAGCTGGTGGTAGTGCTGCTGCAATTGTCACTGCGGCCGCCGCCATCTTGTAGCGGGAGTCAATGTCTGTCAGCCGCAGTTGTTGCTGAGGGCGTCGCTGTTTGGGGACGCCTCTTGTTGCGTGCAACAGCGGCACGCAGCTGTTCGTCCCACGCTGTTTTGTGGCGGATTTATGCTTAATACGCGTCGCTATGTACTTTATTGCCCCAAACACTGTTCACTCACAAACTGCGCTCAACGGGAACATCACTGTTTACTACTTCTGTTTGCACTGTTTCGCTTTGAACATGCTCACTTGTAGGACACGATTCGAGTATCGTATCGAAATTCGTCGAGTTGGTCGCTTATAGTCACCGTCATCTAGCGTATAGCGATGAAATAGCATGCTTCTTCTCATCTCTAGTCACCGTGCAAGTATCTGGTCGTACCTTCGAAATTCTTTGAGCGACCACTATCCAATTAAGGACTTGCCAATTACAAGTCCTTTTCAAAAATTCCGTAAGTGAAGTTTGAGTGTAATAGTTTAATACCGTACTTTTGCATGATTTAGTAGATATTACCATAGCCTTCATTTCTAAATAGACAAAAGCAAGTATTATACTTTGCGGACATAAAGTGCCATATCACAACTTCTATGAAACGGGACGCAAGGGAAATGTAGAGTTGCACAGCACACACAAGAAGGTCATGACTTAAACAAGAAGATTCTCTAACTTTTAAAAATTCCAACCATCAGCGTTCTGTTTCTCCCTAGGCGCTATCTGTTGAGATTTGTGTAACTACTCGACTCGACTACATGCGCTCCTAGTGGCAGTATCAGTAACTGTATGGGTGAATATAGAGCAATTCTTCTAGGAAATTAATCAAAGAAATGCTTGGTTTTAGTTTGGGATGGAAGGATTTTCTTGTACGTGTAGTATTTAGCCAATTATTATTCTTACACCCTTTATCATATAAACAGAGCCACTCCATTGATCTGAAAACTTCGATACCGACAACTTACTGTAAATACACGTTTTGATGTACCAATTGAATCATACTGTAAGGTTATGAATTTTTTAAATTGGTAAAGGTCTCTTAGACGATTCTTTACAGGTCTCTCTTTTGTTTCTGGGCAGTTATCACCGTTGTTCTGTATTTCCTTAATTAGTGTTGTCCTGATAGCAGTTTCCTCAGGGTGAGAGTGAGAGCTCCTCCTACATCGACCTGAATACCTACATCCCCTGGGAAAATAAAAACTCTCTCAGATAACTTTTAATCAATATCTCACTCTCCAACATCAAACATACCAAAGTTTCAAGCTTCAAAACATTCCCCAACACAATGTCACCGTTTACCACCGTCTTCATTTCAAGCCCCGTCTTTCAACCAGTAAAGGACCTAGTCCTGGAATGGTATCCGTCGCGAGGCCCCACCACCTTACGTGGGTTCCCCTTCCAACGACAATTTCTCTGCTTGCTTGCATTTGAAAGGGAAGTGCAAAAAGTAAGAAATAGCGTGGATATTGAGGAACACGAAGAAACTGCAATTAATAGCAGAGGAATAGAAGATCATAATGTGAAAAGAAGAGAAGCTCTTGAAGACTGTAACATTATTCTTAGAGAAAATTGAAATTTGTAGGTTTTAACGCCCGCTTTTACTACATACGGCACCGCAGGCGGTGACACTAATGATACATGAGATGAAATGTAGCACCGGTGGAATGAAATGGCGGGGGAAACCGGAGGTCGCGGAGAGAACCCGCCCCAGCGCCGTGTTGTCCACCACCAATCTCACTTTGCGGTCGTCTGAGATCAAACGCAAAGGGCAGATTTAGCTTCACGGGGCATCTGGTAGCCTCGACTTCGTTTCATCAAGAAAATTTCTCCGACTACGATAAGACATTTCCAGAGGGTTCCCTTAGAGAAACAATAAGATTCTATCCTTTTACAGACGTGTGCAAATTATTAGACTCAGTCATGTTGTTTTACCTTGCTTCAAGTTAACATTCAAAATAATAATTATTTACTGCCGTAACCTTTTTCAATTTGTCGTAATTCTTTTCCTTGCTATAATATGAAGCATATTCAATGAAATGTCTCTCTTAATAATAGATGGGGGATTTTTGTTTTACTTATAGTAATATGGTGGTAGCTCTGATATAGAACAGCGATTTTCTTCTTTTATTGTGTTTTTGTGGCTAATATATCCACAGTATTTATTATTAATTGATCTCAAGCCAGGTAACATCGTGTATCTTATCCTTAGCATTCAAATTGATTCTAAAGTGAGGTTATGGGTAAAACTGCTGACGTATCCCCAAGAAAAGTAGCTGTAACTGAGAGTCTTTTGAAGGAAACTCTTTATTGACAACGTGAAATAGCTAAGAAATTATGTATTTCACAAAAATCTGTTAGTCGAATTAATCAAGCTTTAACATTCGGTGAGACGCTGACCTCACAAGGGGATGGAAAATGCGAGAGGAAAAGAAACTCTATCACCAAGGAGGCAAAGAAAACTTGTACAGTTGGCAAAACAAAATAGAAGAGCACCCAGCATTGACCTCAGTAATCAACTAAAGCAGTACAGTACAGAAATATCAGCCTCAGTAGTTCACAGAAGATTATGTGAAGCAGGTTTACCAGCATGCAGGCCTCGTAAAAATGCTAAACTGACACCTGCAATGGCAAAAAAACGTTTAGAATGGGCCAAAGAGATACAGAAACATCTAGTGGAATTTTGGAGAAAGGTAAATAGAATGAAAATTGTATATAGCATAAAATTAAAATATGTATATCTAAATTTTATGGAAATGAAATAAACTGCCTAAACCTTGTTTCTCTAATTGCTGGTTTTGTTATACTATCTTTGAGAAATTTTAAAACTGTTTAATATTAATAGAGGTTTTTATTGTTTCAGGTAAATTTCTCAGATGAATCCATGTTTGAAGTATATGAAGAGAGCAGCCAATATGTGAGAAGGACAGATAAAGAAGCATTTTCCTCTCAGTGTGTCGATCATAAAGAATCCAACATAAAAAATGGTCTAGAGCTGTATGTCTGTCCATGGACCAGGATGATTATACATTGTTGTGGGATCTATGTAGCAGAAACAGTATAAAAGTGTGTTAGAAACAAAGACTATTTCTGCAAAGTAAAGAATGGTTTCCAAATGGCGATTTTGTGTTCATGCATGACAGTGCTCCCTGCCATAGAGCAAAATCTGTAACCCAGTTCCTCGAAGAAAACGATGTAAAAGTACTACCATGGCCGAGGAATAGCGCTGATTAAAATCCAATAGAGATTCTGTGGGGGTATTGATTAGAATAAATTAGATTGATTTACGTTCAGTAGGTTCACTTGTAGCAAGAAAAGGCTGTGAACATTGAACATGTCCAGAGGTATAAAGTTTAATAGCAAATATATGTACAAAAGTTAACATAAGACACATATTATAGTATACAGGCAATATGAACAACAATATGGAAAACAAAGCAGGGATAATTACATATGATACAAATGAAACACTTTTTAAACCAGCTTTCACTTGATTTATGCCAGTACGTCTCAACTTTTTTGCAATGGATACCATTCTTGTTATTTCTTAAATACATATACATTAAAAATAAACTTTCAACTTGCATCAAATATTTATAAGTAATGATTTGTCATTGGAACAGTTAGATACTACTTATAGAGCTACAGAAGCATTATCAGGATAATTTGTCATTCAGATAATCTTGTACAGAATAAAAAGATTTTGAGAAAAGGTACTCTCTAACAGCATTTTCAAAAGCTCCGAAATTATCAACTTTTTCTTTAAGAACATTAGGAAGTGAGCCAAATACTTTGATAGTTTCATAATGCACACCTTTCTGAAAGCAAGAAAGTTTAGCACTGGGATAATGGATATTGTACTTTTGTCTAGTGTTTGTTCTGTGAATTACATTATTTGTTGCAAATAAGACACGATTGCATTCAAAGAATTTTAGGATCGAGAATATATACATGCAAGGCCGCGTTAATATCTTCAATCTTGTGAAAAGATCTATACAGGAGCATCTGCTGTGATTCTTTTAACCTTCTTTTGCGTAAGAAATATTTTTTAATATCTACTGAGTTGCCCCAAAATAATATTCCATATTCCATAATAGAGTTAAAGTATGCATAATATACTAATTTAAATGTGTCAATAGAACTCACATTAACCAGCTCTCGGATAGCATAACAGGCAGAGATGAGTTTAGGTAAGATAAAATTTATGTGAGCTTTCCAATCTAAACATCTGTCTACTTGTAGGCCCAGAAATTTTATGCTGTCAATATCTTCTAAAAACATATCATTAATCCCGATTTCTATTTGAGTATGTGACGTACGACAGGTTATAAATTTGAACACTTTTGTTTTGTCTAGATTCACAGATAATTTGTTTGTTTTAAACCAGCATGACCTACAGTTCAAAACATAATTCATTTTAATTATACACTTGTTTAAATTTGTACTGGTCACCAGGACACTAGTGTCATCAGCAAAAAGAACTGTACTTGCAACGTCCTTTATATAAAGTGAGAGGTAATTTATATAGATAAGAAATAATAAAGGCCCTAATACGGATACTGAAAAAATTGAAAATAGCAACAAAAGTTCAGCTTATTGAGGGCCTGATAACCATTTGGCACAGAGATGAAGAAATAAAGGAAACGTGCTCCACTCTAGTAGAGGGCATGCCTGAACACATAAAAATGATAATAAAGGTTAAAGGAATGCATACAAAATACTAAGAGTTGAAAAAAATATTTTGTAATATTATATATGTAATTTTTAACATATATGTATATATATGTTAAAAATTTCACCACTGAGTTTAATAATTTGCACACATCTGTAAAAGCTTTCCTTAGAAACACAATGTCACAGGACCGATTGTCAGCATCAGCAATGCTTTCAATTGAGGGGGAGCTTGTTATGAAGATCAGCGACTTCAACGCAAAAGTTATCGATAGATTCGCCAGGTCTAAGGAGAGGAGAGCAGAGTTCCTGCATAAATGGGTGAGTGACTACTACTCTGTATTTTATTTTTCATGTGTGCACCACCATTAATTTAATCCATCAGCCGCCACTGATGAAGAGGTCACTCAGGAGGAGAGCTTGTGGTAGTCTGCGCTTGGGGCGAGTTTATTGGTTATTGGTAACAAGCTTGTAACGTAAGCTCTCATATAATATAAGAATATTCGGAAATAAAGCTACAAAGAACAACAATAATTAAGGAAATAGAGAAGAAAGGACATAACTGTCCAGAAACAAAAGAGAGACCAGTAAACAACCGTCTAAGAGACCTTTACACATTTAAGAAATCAATAAACTTACAGTATGATTCAATTGGTACATCAAAACGTGTATTTACAGTAAATTGTCAGTATCGCAGTTTTCAGATTAATGGAATGTCTCTGTTTATATGATAGAGGATGTAAGAGTAATGAATTGGCTAAATACTAAACGTTCAAGAAAATCCTTCCATCCCAAACTAAAACCAAACATTTCTTTGATTAGTTTCCTAGAAGAATGAATTGCTCTATATTTTCTAATAACCCATACAGTTACTGATACTGTCACTAGGAGCGCATGTGGTCGAGTGGTTACACAATCCTCGATAGATAGCGCCAAGGGAGAAACAGAATGCTGATGGTTGGAATGTTTAAAAGTTAGAGAATCTTCTTGTTTAAGTCATGACGTTCTTGTGTGTACTATGCAACTTAACATTTCCTGTGCGAACCGTTTCAAAGAAGATGTGATATGGTACATTAAGTCCGCAAAAACTAATACTTATTTGTGTGTATTTAGAAATGAAGGTTATTGTAATCTCTACTAAATCTTGAGAAAATATGGTTGGAAGTAATGCTTACTTAAACTTCGCTGGGTCCAATTTTAATGTAACTGTATAGGGACAACACAGTGAAGCGAAATAATTATTTAGTTATAGATGAGTCGTATTTGTTACACATCACAAGTTGGCTGGCTGAGAAACAGCGTGAAGGGGGTCAAGTCGTGTACCTGCTCTGGAAAGAGCTAAATCGGCTAAATACTAAACGTTCAAGAAAATCCTTCCATCCCAAACTAAAACCAAACATTTCTTTGATTAATTTCCTAGAGGAATGAATTGCTCTATATTCACTAATAACCCATACAGTTACTGATACTGTCACTAGGAGCGCATGTAGTCGAGTGGTTACACAATCCTCGATAGATAGCATCAAGGTAGAAACAGAACGCTGATGCTTGGAATGTTTAAAAGTTAGAGAATCTTCTTGTTTAAGTCATGACGTTCTTGTGTGTACTACGCAACTTTACATTTACTTCGCGAACCGTTTCAAAGAAGTTGTGATATGGCACTATATGTCCGCAAAAACGAATACTTATTTGTGTCTATTTAGAAATGAAGGTTATTGTAATCTCTACTAAATCTTGCGAAAACATGGTTCGAAGTAATGCTTACCATAAATATAGCTGGGTTTGATTATAATGTAACTGTATAGGGACAACACAGTAAAGCGAAATGATTTATAGATGAGTCGTATTTGTTACACATCACAAGTTGGCAGGCTGAGAAGCAGCGAGAAGGGGATCAAGTCGTGTACCTGCTCTGGAAAGAGCTTAACCACGTAGTGACAGGATGTGGATGTTGCAGGATGTCGGTTGGAAAGAAAGGACGTAGCATGTTTTGACTTTCTTCTCGAGCAGCCAGCAGGATGATTAGCTATCAACGTTTCAGCAGCGTGCATCTCTCCCATCATCAGGATATTTATAAAATGTTATAACCACAAATGAAATACTGGATATATCATAACAATAAACAAAGACAAAACACTATCAAAATTCGCATTACTGAACGAAAGACTGTTTACAGTGAATTAAATGCCAGGTCAGGAGATGGCGTGAGTGTAGAAAATTGTGTGAAAGAAACGTAACTTCTTTAACTTGATTAACAAGCTGTATTGATCTTTGCTTCTTAATTCGACGGATCTCCATTTTTAAGGCCGGTTTCCAAGAGGAGCTTGGAGCTGTACTGGGACACCACAATAAAGCGAAACAATTATCACTGTTCCGGCTCTGACGTTTTGCGACTGCAAGAGGTGGAGGGGAAAGGTTAACAGTACCAACATACATTAATGAGCAAATGAAAACATATCCTTAGAATGAAAATATAGTTCTATATTAGCTTTAAAACACTGAAATCCAACTTGCAATTTCATTATCATACAAGATATTTATCACAACAACACTCTATTCGAATACTTCGTTCACACGTTTCACACACACTAACTGCATCTGGGAGTCTCTACATCCGGTGTTGTGGTCAGGAAGTTGAAACTGTCTGCTAGTGCCAATCAGCATTGGCGCTGCTAGGCATTGCTTCCGAACCCAACACCGTGTTGCCAGCTAAAATTTGTTTTGAGCCACGTGGCTTTAGCTGCTTGCGCTGGTGAACTTTCTTTGCTATATTTTGCGTCCGTGAATTCCAATTTTTAGTGTTCGTAAGTCCAATTACTATCGCTATTATAATAATATGGTTACTGCTTCGTGAAATATTTAAAATATGAATGTTCCTCTGCCTGACATTCCCGCTAAAGAACTGGCAACAGCGTGCTTCCCCCTCTCGAGAAATGTCAGAGCGGTCTAACTGTAGATGAGTCGTATTTTTTACACATCGGCTTCACTTTCGTACCTATATTGAGGTATTTTAATGATATCAGGCTGCGTACTAATGCACAAAAAAAGCGAATTAATTCTATTTGATTTTAAGAGACGTCCTTTCGAACCTCAGCTTAATATAGGCAGGCCGCGCCGTGTCTCAGTAGTTAGACCGCTTGGTTCTCACCAAGGCGGCCCGGGTTCGATCCCAGGCGACCGCAAAGTGAGATTTGTGGTGGACAACATGGTGCTGCGGCGGGTTTTCTCCGGGATCTCCGGTTTTCCCCGCCATCTCATTCCATCTTCATCTCATTTATCATCAGTGTCACCGCCTGCGGTGCCGTATGCAGTAAAAGCGGGCGTTAAACACTACACATTTAATATAGGCAATAGTCTAGTCCAGTGTGTAAAAAGTGTAAATATTTTAGGTTTAATCCTTGATGACAAGTTAACTTGGAACAACCACATTGAAAAACTAGAAAGTAAATTTGTGTTGTGATATTTAGCCAATTTTCTCTCAGTAGTTACTAGTAAGTTAGTATTTTTTGCATTAATATATTCACACATTTCTTATGGCATCGAGCTGTGGGGACACACTTCCAAATTAAACTTCAACAGAATTGTTCTCCTACAGAAAAGACCTATCAGATACCTGGCAAAATAACACGTACGAGTTCATGCAGGACGTATTTTAAAAAAAAGTTGAAAGTACTTACTCTTCCCTGCATATTTATTCTGCGAACAATACTTTTTGTACATAACAGGAATATAACCTCCACAAATTCCGATGTCCACACATATGAAACAAGGGGAAAGAATAACTATATAGTTAAAGGTCACAGGCTACAACTTTTTGAACATAAGCCCCAGTACTTTGGTCCAGAACTACTTAATAAACTTCCGAAAAGCCTAAAAAATACTGTCAGCTGCTAAGTTTAAATCTAAACTGACTAAATTTTTGTTAAGTAGAGCCTATTACAGTATACATTAATACTTTGATGACAACTTGAATGATTATGCTTTGTATGTGTGTGTGAGAGAGAGAGAAGATGAATGACAATTTTTTTCACATTTCTAATCGTTTACTTTAAAGAGAGTATGTATTACAAATGAAATGGCTTAATTGTGTTCAAACACTTTATTAAGTTACAATAAATATGAATATGAATAGGACATGTTCCGCGAACCAACGTTCGCATTATCAGCTCTAACACAGAACATATACAAGGGTAGGTCAAAAAGTAATGACTACTATTTTTTTTCTCCCTAAATAAGTAGGTTATGTGAAAACTTTGAATTTGGCGCAATTCCTCAAACCTTCTTCTCCAATCCCCTGCAGTAGTAACTTCCTAACTCAACAGGTGGCAGCACTGCATCCTCTTACAGAGCGGCTGACATCGACATTCGTATTAGACAGCGTTCTGTGATTGAATTTTTGACTGCGGAAGATTAAACGTCAATTCGCATTCACGAAAGGCCAGAAAATGTGTATGGTGATGCAACGGTGGATGTCAGCACTGTTAGACGATGGGTTCATCGCTGTAACGAAGCTGAAGGGCAAACACCATTGGCAGATGAAAAGCGAAGCGGCAGTGACTCCATGCAACATTCAGCGAGTCGATGACATCATTCGTGGTGATCGCCGGGTAACAACAGGTGAATTGTGTCGCTTTATCTCCCTCAGTAAAGGCAGTTTGATGACGATTATTCAACAACTGGGTTACTCAAAAGTTTGTTCACATTGGATACCAGGAATGTTAACCGCCCAAAACAAAGAAACAAGGAAAGCAATAGCCTCCGAACACTTGCAGCACTTCAATTTGGAGGGACAGTAGTTTCTGGAGAAAAGTGTTACTGGAGACGAAACGTTTGTTCATTTTTTGAACCTGAATCAAAGAGGCAGTCAATGGAATGGCATCACACAAAATCACCGAAGAAAAAAAAAATTCAAAACTCAGCGGTCGGCAGGGAAAGTTATGGCGACAGTGTTTTGGGATGCAGAGGATGTGCTTATGATTGATTTTTTGGAGCAGGGGTGCACAATACATTCTGTCCAATACGTCAGAAATCTCAAAAAGTGAAAGCACGTCTTCACCGAGTTCGCCCAACAAAATCTATGGCGGATGTTCTTCTTCTGCATGACAATGCAAGAACACACACCAGTCGTTATACTACTGCAGAAATTGAGAAATTGGGATGGCAAGTCTTACCTCACTGACCTGGCACCATCAGACTTCCATCTGTTCGGGCCACTAAAGGAAGCTCATCGTGGGATTCATTTTGAAGATGAGGAGGCTGTGAAAACGTCCGTGCGTCAATGACTTAGGAAGCAAGACCGTGTGTTTTACCACACTGGAATACATGTCCTAGTTAAAAGGTGGACCAAAACTGTGGAAAAGGACGGAGATTATATTGAATAATGACAAATTAATCGTCAATGTTGTAGTTTTCAAGCTATGTAAATTGGATTCAATTTTCTTGGCAATTAAAAGAGAAAAAAATAGGAGACATTACTTTTTGACCCACCTCATATGTGAGAGAGAGAAGATGAATGACAATTTCTTTTAACATATCTAATCGTTTACTTTTAAGAGAGTATGTATTACAAGTGACATGGTTTAATTGTATTTAAACACTGTATTAAGTTGCAATAAATATAAATATGAATAGGACATGTTTCGCAAACTATCGTTCGAATCATCGACGCTAATGCGACTAAACCTTGAACCAGTGTTGTGGGTAGTTCTGGAGTTGCTGCTGCCATCTGTTGATTTTGTGATGAATTTAAATGTGTGTTTGTGTGTGTGGCGGGATTTCGAAGTTTATTAGTTGGCTTTTATGTACAAAGGTGGTTAGACTTAAACAGAAAGTTTAGTTCTCTTTTAAACTTAAATTGCATTGAACGCAAAAATTCGATAGCGACACTTTGCTATAAACACACGTTTTGATGTACCCTCAATACTAGTACTAAAGACTTACAGAATCATTATAAGCCTACAGAATAATAAACATCAAGTTGCGAAGACAAGTGAAGTGTAAACAACAAAACTAAGCTTTCGATATTTAGTGTAAAATTGTTAAATGTGGATATTCAATGCATGCAGTATTTATTGCTAGTGCAATGGAGCATACTGTTATATCTTAACAAAAATAGATATGTGAACAAATAAGATACCAAATTCAATGGCGTCACCCATACCGTCTCAACACACGAAATCCAAATAGCTTCATTCGAGGCTCAGAACTACGTCCAGAGTACGGACTTACCTGAAGAATCATGATGGGACGACCAGCAGCAGTAGTTTGTACAGACAAGTGTTGTGTAGAAGTGACTACTGCTACAAATTGTCTTATCCTCAACAGTCATTGTTGGCCCGGTTCACACGTTTATCTTCCTTGTTTTCATCTCCCTTGTACAGGAAGTGGGTCAGCCCACATATCAACCTCACAAACGAGACTGTTTCTTAACCTGCAAATCTTTGAATTTCATTATAAGTTCCAGCTTTGCAGACGTTTTACTTTACTCACAGGCTTCAAAGTTTTATTTCATAGTTTCATTGTAGTCCTCAGAGGAACACACTGGAAATTTCCAATTCTGTTTGAGGGCCACTTGAAAGCTATAAGTTATGTTTTCCAAAGATGCGGTACCAAATTTTCAATTTTCTGAAAAGAAAGGGACTCGTGATTTGTTCAAATTACCCAAGCGTGGGATGCTTACATGTATATCTTAAATGTTCTAGAAAGAACATGTCTTTTCATTTACAATGAATATTGTATAAATTGGTGAACCGGAAGGCAGACGAAAGTTTATTGTACATAAAGTTTTGATGTGGTTTAGTCATCTACGTTTCTTTACTCTTACAAACACATTTGTCACGTTATTTGAGATAAACGTTTGTAAAACTTGCATTAGTATAACATATTTCCTTGTAAATACAATGAGACTGTGTAAATCAGAAAAGTTTAAGTGCTAGTGAAATATGTATTTTAAGAGCGGAGTGCTATGTGGCGCTTTTGAAAATCCCTCTTCCTTTCATGCCAACAAGGCTGGGGGAAGAAGGATAGCGAAAAAATACGAATAATTACTGTCCACTTGAGAAAAGTAAAATACAAAAGAAGAACAAGGAATATCGCGAAATAGTAAACCATAAGATCTGTATCCTCACATACACACTAATATTTTCCGGGGCCTGAAAGACCCTGTAAAGTCTTCGATACTGACATTTTGGATGGAAGGCAACACCTTGTACACTACTAGGTAAGTGGTATTTGTAATTATAACAAGTAACGTTTCTCTTGGTTAACTGTAGTGCACCTCGATTACATTTTTTCTCATCGCTGGATGTATAAGGTTTGTACTCGTAGGTGTATGTGCACTGAGAAGAGGTTATCTGCGTCTGCATCTCCCCGTCAAAACTTCCATTGTTGTATGATTAATGTTCTTGAAACTGTAATGTTAGTAGATCCTAACCCAAATGTCTGATGTGTTTATGGGAAACTAGTGTGACTGAAGAACAAAGTAAAGCATTCTACTTTCTATGCCCTTGATCACCTGAGAGAATGCACAGAGGCTAACTCTAATCAAACTTTTTGTTGCCAACGTTTGGTAAGCTAATATATCATTGTTATAAACCGGGAAGAAATATAGTGCGTATGTTTATATATAAGCCACTCTGTCGTCATAAATCAAAGACTCTTCTCTTCTGATCGATATGCGCTATAAGATTAAAAAGAATTTACAAAGCTATTGTACGAACCCACTTGTGACATTTAGTTGAGAAAGTCAAGAAGTATGTTACTCCAGAGAATATTCATGTAAAATAAGACAATTGCGAACTATATTTCATTCCAAGTAATATAAACGTTGAGATAGGTCAGGATTTAGCAACTAAAAAAAACAGAAGACTGACAGAACAAAAGAGAAACTAATATACTTAGAAAATGTTTTAATAACCTTCTTGTGAGAAGTGTGGCCTTGATTTTGTAAACAAGTTCGTTAGGCACTATGCTATACATATAATTATGTACTTAAACAGGGAAAGCTGTATTAATTAGTCCGAGAGCTAACAATAGGTACAAAAATCATGCATTAATTACAAGTCATTATGTCTTGGGTATAAAATAAATACCTATCTCAATTGATTATAGAATAAGTAACAGAAGTAACATGGATTTTTATTTTATTCTCTTCTTGATGAATAAAATAGGATTTTTAAAATACATATTATAACTGTAATCTTTATTTAGGACGTTACGACGTTTGATTCCATACAGAGTGTTATCACAAATGACCCTTCGGGTTTCGTAAACTCGTATTCCTATAAGGATACCCATCTGTGAAAATTGGTAAAAACGTGCAAAAAATGAGACTTTTTTTAACCTAATTAAGTAGAGTAATCCGCGTACTTCAATTCCTCTTATTTTTAATGTCATACAACCCTTTAAAATTGTGGTATATGACTATGTAAGTGGGCACAATGCTTTGTATTACCTATTTTGGTGATTTTCTCGTGTTTTTAATTTTCAGAACATAAATTGCTGTACATGATGCAGTTTTCAAACTAGAAGCTTGAAAATTCTTTTGTGCTTGGATAAAATCAGTACCAAAGGAAATTGATGAGATGATTTTTATAATGTCACCAGTGTTTGTGCAATTAAATAACAAAGTATATATTTCAAAAGTAAATATTGTCACCCAATTATCGGAAGTCGCGACCAACTGGCGGGTGGGTGAGAGCCGGGAGGCATTCGCCCACGCCTACCCATATGTCTTATCGCGCTAACGAAGGGATGGTTGGAAAAACATTACTGGCCGTCTCTTTTCCCTCCCCCTGCCGTCTAGAACCTTTGGGGTGATTCACTGAAACGCGACACTTCCAGAAACACCGATATTCCTATAAAAAGGGGCTGCAGTTGGCGAGTCAGTTCAGTTCTTGGCGAGCAGCCGTGAGGAGCGCCCAGTGAGGGAACGGACTGGAAGACTGTGTATCGGAGGAGTGTACGTCACTGCGAGTGCAGAGTGGAACTGTGACGGACGAACTGGTGAATTGTAATTGTGTGCGCTACGTAATTCTGTGTAATCGACAAGTGTTCCAACTGTAATTCAGTGGAAATAAAGAACATTTTGAGTCTGTGCAATTGGACTTTTAATTTTAGGAACCCACAAAGTTACAATATTAACAATTAATAAAAGGAGAACTGAATATTTGTTTACCGTGAAGCAAGGGTCAGATTAAAATTTCATCTCATCAATTTACTAATACTGTATTTACGAGTATAACCGCAAAGTATTATGTTTCTGAAACCAAAATTTCATCATGTGGAACAGTTTAATTAAATAACAATAGAACACTATAAATATATTATCACAAGAACTATTTTGGACAAAGGTCTGAAAATTGGTCTTTGAACTATTGTTAATATTACAATAATTGTGTTAAAGTTTCAAGTCAATCTAAGCAACTAGTACTAATGGAAACAAGAACTCAACTAGTTTTGGTTAAAGTATCATAGTTGGCAACGTTATGCAGAACACTGTTAAAAAAGGAGAAAAACGTGTGCTGATCGATCAGTAATTGTTGTTTAATGACTAAAGACTTGGTGAAATGGGCCAGGAAATACACACGTAAAAATGTCGTTGAAGCGTCATCCTTCTCCGAGGACAAGGAACCTTCCACCGGGACTCTGTCCCTTACTGGCGTTATGATGGATTTATAATAATAGACGGTCGGTAGTTAAGTATCACAAGTTGTAGGAGGAAAGAGAGGATATGTTGTTAATTATAGGAGACCATTGAGGTTATGATGGACCTAAGGTAAGTCTGGGACGTTTGTAGGTTTCCCCGGGGTCAATGTCATATTCCCCGAGGCCTCTGATAAGTTGAATGAAGCTGTAGGGAAGACGGGAATAGAATTTGTGAGAGAGGTTGAAGATATTGGGAAAAGATAGGTGTGAATGGATGAAGAGGACAAGCGTGTGTAATTGTTGTTCAATAACATTTGTAAGCAAGTCTCGGTAAAGTGGGCCAGGAAATCCTAACATGAGGCTCCCAGTGTTGATGGCGATACACAACCTCTATATCTGACAACCCGTGTATGGGGTTATGTTACGCACAAACTGTCTCTTGCTTGATATAAGCGTGTACTCATACATCTTATATGTACCTAGACTGCTGGCTCTAGGTCTTACCAATGAAACATCTGCAAGCTACGTAACAAAACCCTTTGACTTTTCCTTGTTCATTGGTAGCTAGTTTCCCGTGTTCAAAACCCCAAAGCACATTTGTAGTAACACTGCGTCTTCCTGGAACGACAAAGAATGGTTAAAAAGCACTGTCAATCTTCTTCTTTTTCTTCTATATTGAATTTTGTTTAAAGGTAAACGAAATTGCAGGAGAATGCATTTTGAAATGAAGCTGATAACTATTATCGTGTGTAAACAAGTAATGATAAGGACAACCTCTCAAAGACAGTAGACAATCGATGAACGTGCAACTTTTCCTCCAGACATATTGTTTCCTTAAATGTTACCAAGAAATGTGGGAGTGTAAATAAAATACAACTGCAATATTTTTCCTGGTTGTGACTTTCGTATTCATTTTAAAATCCTCGAACAAATATTTCTAGATTCTCTACAAAATATATAAATAATTATAATTAAAGATTCCCTATTTTTGAGCAGTTAGTGAAACTTAAAAGTACACAGAGCTGAAATTATAAATTCTACATTTATTAACACATATTTTTAAAAAGTAACACACGGTGTATACAAAATGCACGTAATTGTCTATTACCAGTAAATTAATATCTAATCTATTAATTGATTTTCTTATTAATAATAATTTATTATCTATTGTTTTAATAGTAAACAAGAATGATCCACATAATGAATACCAAGGGAATTCTTGGAAACATTTTTGTTGATATCTTACATTTTATAAAAAAAGAAATAAACTTATGGTAAAAAGTGTTTTTCATTAATTTGGTGCATTAATTAGATGTTAAACTTATTATTCCTTCAATAATAATAATAACAATAGTTAAAGACATATCACTTAACATTTTTGTACTAATAGTTCTTTACTTTCTCTACAAAACTTGAAGATAATGAAGAAAAATTGTATCACACGGAAATGTTAAATACGTAAACATTCAGAACAAAAACAACGAATTCTGCGCAGGCGTATAAACTGATGTAAAATTATTTTTAATTTTGATGTACACCAAATAGAGATTATTAAACTAACAGAACCTTAAATCAAAGTCGAATTTTCTAACAAATTGGCCCAATTTTCACCTACGCGTACCTTTAATGTTACTAGTATATTAAATTTAAAAGTAAATCTGTTAATATGAAGAAAAAAATGTCATGGCAGTTTTGCGCTTACGTAAACTTTTCCAGTGGAAGGTTACTATGAAATATCCGTAATTGTAACCATTCCAAATCAATCTAGAGGCTATGAAAACATTACATTTAGAAGTCTCGGTGGTACTGAGTGTCTCGGGGTGCTCTATGGGGTGCTCTTCTCTCTGGAGGGGTAAGGGAGAATAGTACCACATGTCACTTCATGATCATATAAATATATCTACATTAAATACATCGCACTATGTTAGTATCCCAACTTTGCTAGACAAGAGAGTACGTAAACTTTGTTGATATGCGGAAACTCTAGCCGTAATTGTTCTCAGATAACACTAGTTGTTGATGTTAATAGATTTCTGACAAAGTATTGACAGTTCTGTTTTTAAATTTAACACAAAACATTCTCCAAAGTATTAGAATAAGGATCACTGCGTGGTACATCGTTTCTCATAAAATTTACAAACCTGAGCTTTTATCACACATTTTAGAGTAAGTTTTGCTCCAAAAGTTTGGTAATACTGTTAAGTATGGAGCTTTCTGTGTCGAAGAGCTCAAGTAATTTTTTCTTTGAACATATATTTGACTTCGTTTACTTCATATTAACTTTCAGCAGCTGTTTCTTTCGAGAATATTTCTGGACATCAATAACTTACTATCTCAGAAAGTAAATACAGTTTAGGATAGTAAAAACAACCTCTTAAGTGTTCCAGCAGATCTCCTTTTTTGTTCACAATGTGTGACTTCTTTCTTCAAATAATTTTGATAAATTTGAATCAAAAGATTGTACAAATTGTTTCTGTGATTGGCATGACTTACTTGCCACATCAACATCTTAAACTCCCGGTTTAAGAGTGGGAATATTCCTTTAGCGGGATTATTCCGCAGACGCTGGAAGTGTGAACGTCTTAATGTATCTCATGAACTAAAGTAATGTCGTATTACAAACTCCAAGCTTTCATGTTCGTGTTTGGCGATTAAACAAAAGAGAGATAGAAAATAAAACTATCGCACTGCATAGAAACAAAAAAGAAGAGATATGGAGTCATTTGACGTGAAATGTATTATTTTCTTTCAAAATTATCGTTGTCTTTATTACAAAAAACATAAATCCTACAAAGATAATTTACTGAAGGAGAATATTTGGAAGAAAATAGCGAATGAACTGAAATGTGAAGGTAGCCATGAGTGGTTTATATTATTTACTATGTTATCTGTCAACTTTGTACGAAACTTTAGGTTAGGTAGGCCATGCAATATTTTGTATATGGAAAAGACATAATATAATAATTATTCATTCTTATTATTAGCTTATTATTTATACCGATTGTCATTGTAGTTGAGAAAGTACTGTTTTATATGAATATTTTAAAGTGCTAAATTATTCTGGAGGTTTCGAAAAAGAGTAGTTACGTGAAATGTACTATTAAGTATAGTGCAAATTTAATTAAAAACATCCCGCAATCGATAGTTTTAAAATGTTTAACGAGATTGATTAGGAGTTATTATTTTGTTTTGATTATGTTATGTCATTGTGATTAGCAAAGCAAATTTCATGTTAATTTCCTCGCGTTAATGTTTCTATGTGAATGGGGCTTGACAGTGTAACGTCATTTACTGATTAGCAATTGTTTCAAACCTCCGATATGATCCTAGATGTTAATGATTGCGTATAAACGGAACAAAAAGAACAATGGAGATAATAGTATGTCCTTAATGAACCAACTTGTGGTGTAAAAGCACATCGCCTCCATCTGCATCCTGATACTTTAAGAACTTCTGAGATAAGTAGCCGTGAATTCAGTACATCTAATGTTGCTCCTTAAGTAAAACACAAGAAGTAATCAGTGAGTGTCTGTTCGAAAGGACGAGGTAGCGACGTGTGTTAGAGGATGGTCCTTCCCATGGGACTGAATGGCTTTTTGAGGGCAGACCGTGCAGGTACATCCTTGAGGTTAGGCTCGTGCCTCACAGGTCGACCAAGTGGAGGACTGTAGTCAGGCTGAGGTGTAGGAAGTGGAGGAACTTTGGGTGGTCGTACACTGCGTGCTACACTCTCTGGGCCGATCCAGGGCGAACGTCGAGTATTTCCAATGATAGGTGACTGGGGGTTCCAAGCAGACAGTGGTTCTGGTTGATAGTAGATCGGCGATATCCTACAAATCAAGCAATAACACATACGTGTCTGTCAATAGTCACATTCATCACATCATTGCTTACTAAACATTAAATGCTGATACATCGGCCTCAGAAATAACATTAGAAATTCATCTTTTTTTTTTTTTTTTTTTTTTTTTTTTTTTTTTTTTTTTTTTTGCTATCCACGTCCTCCAACGTCCTCCGTCATATCGGACGGTGAATGATATTGGTGAAATGGTGCTCAAATAAGTCAAGAGTCCATGGAGCTTAGAGTTATCTGACATTCGTGTTTCAGGATAAGGGAAAAACCCGGAAAACCCCTTATACAAGTAACTCACCCTGGCCGAGATTCGAACTCGGGACCTGTTGAACATGAGGCAGACATGCTACCACCACGCTACCGAGGCGGGCAAAGTTCCATATATTTAAGATATTTTTATTACAAATGAAATGTATATCTTGAATTTTCTGTGAATGTCCTTAAAAGTTCTCTTCATTCTGAATGGCTTTTGTATAACTGACAAACTGTGAGACAGACAAAATCTGCATAACAAATGTAGATAGATCTTGTTAAAAAAAAATAAAAACTATCTGAAAACAATCTGTACTTAAATATTCCTAAGATAGTTCTTATTTTTGATAACTTTAAGTTTTCTCAATTGGTAAAACATCCCTTTTCTTTCTTTCTTTCTTTCTTTCTTTCTTTCTTTCTTTCTTTCTTTCTTTCTTTCTTTCTTTCTTTCTTTCTTTCTTTCTTTCTTTCTTTCTTTCTTTCTTTCTTTCTTTCTTTCTTTCTTTCTTTCTTTCTTTCTTTCTTTCTTTCTTTCTTTCTTTCTTTCTTTCTTTCTTTCTTTCTTTCTTTCTTTCTTTCTTTCTTTCTTTCTTTCTTTCTTTCTTTCTTTCTTTCTTTCTTTCTTTCTTTCTTTCTTTCTTTCTTTCTTTCTTTCTTTCTTTCTTTCTTTCTTTCTTTCTTTCTTTCTTTCTTTCTTTCTTTCTTTCTTTCTTTCTTTCTTTCTTTCTTTCTTTCTTCTTTCTTTCTTTCTTTCTTTCTTTCTTTTCTTTCTTTCTTTCTTTCTTTCTTTCTTTCTTTCTTTCTTTCTTTCTTTCTTTCTTTCTTTCTTTCTTTCTTTCTTTCTTTCTTTCTTTCTTTCTTTCTTTCTTTCTTTCTTTCTTTCTTTCTTTCTTTCTTTCTTTCTTTCTTTCTTTCTTTCTTTCTTTCTTTCTTTCTTTCTTTCTTTCTTTCTTTCTTTCTTTCTTTCTTTCTTTCGTTCTTTCTTTCTTTCGTTCTTTCTTTCTTTCTTTCTTTCGTACTTTCTTTCTTTCGTTCTTTCTTTCTTTCTTTCTTTCTTTCTTTCTTTCGTTCTTTCTTTCTTTCTTTCTTCTTTCTTTCTCTCTTTCTCTCTTCTTTCTCTCTTTCTCTCTTTCTTTCTTTCTTTCTTTCTCTCTTTCTCTCTTTCTTTCTTCCTTTCTCTATTTCTTCCTTTCTCTCTTTCTTTCTCCCTTTCTCTCTTTCTTTCTCCCTTTCTTTCTTTCTTTCTTTCTCCCTTTCTCTCTTTCTAACTTTTACTCTCTCTCTTTCATTCATTCATTCATTCTTTCTTTCATTCATTCATTCATTCTTTCTTTCTTTCTTTCTTTCTTTCTTTAGTTCGTCCGTTATTTCTTTCTCTCTCATTCTTTCTCTTTCTTTGTTCCTTTCTCTCTTTCTTTCTCCGTTTCTCTCTTTTTATTTCTTTCTTTCATTCATTCTTTCTTTCTTTCTCTTTCTTTTTCCTTTCTCTCTTTCATTCTCTTTTTATTTATTTCTTTCATTTAGACATTCTCTCTCTTTCTTTCCTTGTTTCTTTCCCTCCTTTTCTTCTCTTCTTCTTTCCTTGTTTTCGTATTTCCTTCCTTCTTTCTTTGTTTCTTTCTTTCTCTCTTTCTTTCTTTTTTCTTTGTTTCTTTCTTTGTTTATTCCTTTCTTTCTGTCTTTCTTTCTTGTTCCTTTGTTTCTCTCTGTTTGTTTCTTTCTCTTTTTAATTCTTTGTTTCTTTATTCCCCTCTCTATGTTTCTCTTTCTTTTATTTTCCCTCTGTCTTTCTCTCTATTTCTTTCTCCTTGTCATACAAAGACAGCTCTCACCTGGCAACGAGCTTGTAAAACATTTTTCTGTCGTATAAATTTACTATATTCTCGTATTGCTATTAAAGACAGATGTAGGGAATGATAAATTTTCAACTCGATTAGCACGAAGTTTTGTAACAATGATTTGTTAAAGAATGGATTAAGAAAGCCATGTAAATATAACATATCAGATATTTTTCATCTAGTCTTGCTAAGGGAACGGAATTTCAAGCTTCTACATAGCGAACAGGTCTTAAAACGTTTGACTATCACCTAAAGTCTCTGTGCTTTCTTTGAAACAAATAGTAAAAACCGTTTCTAAGAAAGGAAGTAGAGGGCGCAGAGAGAGTAGTTTGTTGAGGAATGGGTGGATGTAACACATTATAACTGACCTGCATACTTTCACGCTAATGTAATTTGAATTCCATAAAGAGTGCAACAAGTTTACAGAACGTTTCAATTCCTTATATGCTAAGTACAAATTGTGTTTGACGTTTGTGAATACATAGGAATGCTACCAAGTTTTGATGAAGATTTTGACCACTTTTGTAGTGTTCAAATTATAGCAAACAAAATGTATATTGATAATTCAAATAAAATATTTGTAAACTCGCATTTTACTTACTTTCGTGGGTTCGGGAGAGGTGCAGCTGCATCTACCGTATCCACCGTAGAAGTTGACGACATATTCGTATCCTGGAATTAGAATTGTGTACTTAAATTAGAAATAGGAAAAGAAAGTAATAATAATTAATAGAAAATAACTAGTTTTTAGGCAATTTATAACTTCAGGGAGAACGAAAGTGAATGTATAATCTATTGTTTATGAGTGGCGTGTGATGATTTACAGAGTAGATTAGTTAAAGTCCCAAGTCACCTGAATAACTGTTGAACATGTGACTTATTAACACAAAATTTGGTCATGACAAAATAGTCAGGTACAGAGAACTAAAGCGATATTGAGTTAAACTGAGAATGACCATAATTTCTTATTTTAAATGGGACATCCCTGTATTTCTTTTACAAATTCACATAGTAATATTAGATAACTTTTCAACATGCAGCCACATTAGAGAGTTAGCAGGAAGATTACGTGAGTCCAGAAGGAACCATTGTTGAAGTTTTGACTTTTTGGTTGTACTTCTTGGGCATGGAACCCTCCAGGGCCTATTGCTGTAGGTACGGGAATTGGTGATCCCGGGGTCCCGAGCCAACAGTTTCCCTCGTGTGGGTTCCTCCTCGTGGTTGAGGGAGACAGTCAACACGCCCTCCCACGTGTAAGCCGTGCGTGGAGACCCGTGTCGGTGGAAAGGTTTGTCCTGGTAGTTGAGGGATACGAATCTGAGCTCGTACCAGTGTTCTTCTGAACTCGGGGAGGGTGCGCATTTTTGATACACTACTTGGTTTTTGCTTCGCCTAAACGGGAGGTTAGGGACTAGCCCACCCCTAATCAATCGGCCAGGACTACGTCTTGTACCGAACTTCAGGGTGATTGGGACGGCGAGCTCGCCATATCCCGTGTGTAGCCCTGTCATTCCAGTGGGATGACCCCTTGTTGGACTCCGTGGTGGGTGGGGAGCACTGCGGGATGAAATTTATTGCAGCTTTTATGACTACACCTACATCTAAAAATAACAAAAATGGAAAGACTAATGTAAAGGAAGTAGTTGAGTCCGTTGGTCCTCGCTACTTAGTGATCTGAAGAACTGAAGAAGGCCAAAAGTTCTCTACAGTAAACTCCTTTCTCATCCAAAAAGGTTTGGATAGAATCGCTGGTCCTGTCAAAATGTGCACAAGATCGCGCAACGGCACGCTCCTGGTGGAAGCGCATTTGGTCTCCCAGGCCGCTGCTATCTTAAAGGCTAACATGTTGGGCAGTTATCCCGTGACCGTTACCGTTCATAAGACCCTGAATCCTCACGTGGAGTGGTCACCAGCCGTGCGTTGGATATATGCCCATCATATACGATGCACCGCCCAAAACTTTCAAGACCACATACCAGAGGTCTGATTTTGTCAAGGACACTAGCCATACCACCAGGCAGAAGACAAGTCCTCGGGCATCCCGAAGTTCCTCCTCTGAGGTTTCTTCTGGCGAGGACTCTGATCGACGACTGCCATCCTCGTCGATCTTGGTGTCCATCTGGTTTGGGGTGCTTCAACCGAAGTTTTAAATCGGGAATGGGGCCTCATCCGTAGAAGAAATGGAGCAAGAAGATCTGGACCATACTGCGAGGACATCTACTAAAAAACGACAGGAAAAACCTGATGAAAGTGTCAGCCCTACCCCAAAGAAAAGCAACAAATTGGTTGGACCACCACTGAACAGGTAGCTGTTGTCATGGCAAGTTTTTATTGAAAGTAGTATTTTTTGTCTTTTGGTATTTTATGGGAATTTATAGCTTCTTCTTCTTTTTTATTTTTTATCATTTGGGCTTATTTATTTTATAGCCATTTTGTGTTGATATGTTTCTTAAATTTTGACTAATTTATATCAAATTTTATATTAATTATATCCTTTGTAAGGGTGCTGATGACCAAGCAGTTGAGCGATCTTATGTCCAAATCATCATCAGCATCATCATCATCATCATCATCATCATCATCATCATGGGCACGGAATATCAAATCCATACTCGACATCGAACGATACTTCAGAAAATTTGCTCGATACTTTTTCGATATTCGGTGTGATTCTGCATTTTTATTTTATTTTAAAAATCAAAAGTATTATTGCCGCAAGTAGAACATTATAAAGTCCGAGAAATTGTCAGGAATGTGGTAGCTGTACAGTAACATTATATAAGAAAATAATCGTGTGTCAACTGTCAGTTAACAGTTCCCAACAAGAAATCACTACATATCTCCTGTCACCTCCTCTTTCTAGTACACTGCATTACTGGAAAACAATTGCCGCTAAATATTTGTGTATTCCACCTTCAACTGTTTTCTCTGAAAGACTATTTAGTACAGCAGGACTCATATGTGACAGAAACAGAAGTAGACTTGACACCGAAACAGTGAAAATGCTAGTAGTTTTGAAGAAAAACTTATACAAATGGACTGTTTTCCTTTTAAATGTCTAATGTAGAATTTAAAAATAAGAACACTGACGGTTTTAATTCATTTTATTGACATTACACAGCCCTCAAATGAAGCTAGCTACAGTGAAGCAATAAGTATTACACAAATATAGCTATGTGTGTGTGTGTGTGTGTGTGTGTGTGTGTGTGTGTGTGTGTGTGTGTGTGTGTGTGTGTGTGTGTGTGTGTGTGTGTGTGTGTGTGTGTAGTGTTTTAGGGCCCGTCGACAACAAGGTCATTTGGGCCCGAAGTCAATTCTAAAAACCAAAAGCTACACAAAGTTAAAAAGTAAGATAAAATAAAAACACTCAGCTATTAAAAGTACATAAAAAGCTCATCCAGGTATTAAAAATTTAAAATCTCTAAAATTAATAAATATAAAATACAAGTCAGACTTGTTTATTAAAACCGATTTTAAAAACAAACCGCAGAGCAACAAAAAACTTCACTTGTCTTAAGAAAATGATGCCAGTTTTTCTCATTAGTTGAGATCTATTTCAGTCTGATGATGCGAGCAAGGCTTCGTGAAATCGATCTCAATTAATAAGAAAAACTGACATCAAAATCTTAAGATAATTGAAGGTTTTTTGTTACAAATAGTTATATTTGTCTATTGTATTTTGTAATGAAACTAGAAGTAGAAATGACGATATCGAGTATCGAATTATAGGGTATCGTGGAAAATCTGTATCGATATACAAAACCGAGTGTCGAGAAAAACTAGTATCGACCCAATCCTAATTTATTTATTCGATATTTTAGATGTTTGAGGTATATGAAGTTTCATATCATTATTGAATGAATAACGATCACTAAATTCCTTTTACAAAAGTTAGAAAGAGCTCTCTCTTCAACAATGTACTCACCGAGGGTTCCTTCTCCAGATTGCTGACTGCGACGTAAGCTATGTAAGTCATGACGGCCAAATTGATGAGCCAGAGGACGAACCCTCGTGCAGTAAGGGTCATCATCATCCCTGCTGCAACCATCTGAAGCGGATTTACTCCGGGCTTCCCGTCGTCCATCGCTTTCTTCGTGTTAGGAGTGCAAACAAAAGTGACAACGTAATGATAGACTCAGCCTGTTCTGGGATTTCTGAACAACTTAAGATTCCTTCCTTACTTCTATTACAATACATTAAGAATATTGGATTTGGAAAATTATATTGGTAAAATAATCATTTTAGAAACTTTCCCATGTGGTAACGTTTGGGAGGTCCCGGGTGTCCCGACCAACCTGACTAAAGGCGTTTCGTTGGTGACTAGGTTGGATATTTGACACAGCTTCCCGTCCCTTCATTTAATTGCGATGCGGTCTTTTCAGGGTCATAGTGTCGGCGTTGGGTGAGTGTGACGCTGCCATGTAGAGGTTTTACGTACTGTAACTACTGTTCTCGGCGTAGATATGACGTTGTAGTCGTCTGTGTTACCAGGGTGGGCCGGTGTTACACCTACACGGCGAACCCTGAAGAATCTCCATCTCACGTTGGCTCGCGTGACTAGTCCCTAGTGGAGACTCTAGAAAGAGACTTGCCACTGTCTGGGAAGGTATGGTACTGTTTTCCAGGCTGAGATATCTTGGCCCCCGGACTGTATCCGTAGGGGGGGGGGGGGGATCCGTCCCCTTCAGCTGCCGTGGTGCGAGCGCTGCGTTCCCTAGCACTCGTGATACCTCTGACGTTACTAGAGATACCTCGGGCTGAACTGACGAGCCCCTCCCGTATGGGAGTTGTTCGGATTGGGTTGGACTCGAGGGGGCAGTGTGTTCCTGACCCCAGCGGGAGATCGGGTACTTCTGGCCAGGCCTCGGCCGCCCAGAGGGGGTAGAGGATTGCCTAAATCGTCCCGCGTACTAGCCTGCAGAGCTAGTAGCAGATGTGCTAGATCACCAGGTGGCCCCACCAAGGTTATCGCTTACATGACACCCTGGTCTTCTGCTCTGTCAGGTAGCTCTTAACCTCCATGCCTCCTTGTTACTTAATTAGTCCCATTCTTCCCCCTCATCTTCGTTTCTTATATTCTTTACATTTCTGGCCCATTTTTGTATTACTTTCTGCAAGAACTCACCGATACTTCTTACCTTCTTTTCCTCCTTTGCCGTTAACATTTTTATAGCTACTATCCTCTTCTCTACTCTCTCCCATTTTTCCTCCCAAACTGTTTTCCTCCACATTGCAACCTCCTCACATTCTGCTACGTAGTGTTCTATGCTTTCTTTCCCCCCACACAATTCACAAATTCCCTTTTACCTACCTCTTATCCCTCTTAGAAATATTGCTCGTGTTCTCATCCAAGCTAACCCTTCTCTCTCTTGCCTATTGCAGTAATCTACATATGCTTCTCGTCCCCAGTTTTTTTTATTTGTTTATAAAATTGTAATGATTTCATATTTTTTAGACTTCGCGATATTTCCTGTATTTCTATATCTTCTATTCTGTATTTTACCAATTTAGCCACATCACTTGTATTTCTTTCCGTAAAATTCCCTTGCGACTAGCGCCAAGGATACCTGCATGCTGTAGGATAGTGTACGAGAAAGAGGCAAGCATAAAACCTGAGCAGGCAAACACATCTCATTCGCTGTAGACCAGAACTCTTCCCATTTCAAAAACATAATAGTAGTTAATATTTTACTGTAGTACATACCGCCAGAGCTGTGATGTCTAGTCCAAAGCATATAGTAGCCATGAAGTCAATGAGAGACGTGAACCCCATAGCAGCCAACCAGGTCATGGGTATTATCGTACTTGACCTTTTCACCAGGCTTTCTGCAATAAGAGACAGCTTCAGTCACAAGAACATATTTCAGAATTGTTTATTTCACTTTTATATTAAAAATAGTTACCTTACTTTCATTAACTCTTAGTGACGTTTTAGTCACAGCAGATACATGCTACAGCCCGCCTCGGTAGCGTGGTGGTAGTGTCTGCCTCACGTTCAAGAGGTCAGGGTGAGTTACCTGGATAAGGTTTTTTCCGGGGATTTCCCTTATTCTGAAAGACGAATGTCGGGTAACTCTAAGCTCTATGGACCCTGGGCTCATTTGAGCATCATTTCACCCATTCCATTCATCGTCCGATCTGACAATGTTGGAGGACGTAAATAAAAAAAAAAAGAAAGAAAGAAAAAAGAAAAAGATACATGCTACAAGGTTCAAGTGCATTTAAACGCCCCAATACATAGACGGAAGTAACATTCTAAAGCTGTAAAAAGTAAGTCACTAAGTTATGTTTCAAATTAATTTCCATTTTAATTCTAGAATTATTTTACCCGCCTCTGTAGCGTGGTGGTAGCGTCACATTCAGGAGGTCCCGAGTTATATTCATGGATAAGGGACAACCCTAATAACACGGTTTATCACCCTGATCAAGATTAGAACTCGGGGCCCCTTCATGTAACATTACAATCATGCTACAAAAGGCGGGGATATGATAGAAATATAAGATTTGGTCAGAATAATTCGTAGAACTTTTACAAATAGACAATTATGCACGATAGAGTTATGTGGGAGAAATTGAGTTCCTTTTTAACAGGAAAATTAAATGGATTTTTCGGAAAAGTTATCGTTTTTGGGAAGAAGACAACGTTTTATAAATTCACCAGTAATTTCCAAGTGGAAAACCATAATAACAAGTCTGTCATTGCGATACAAATGGTTTTTATACATGTTGGGCTCGCGCCTGTTAGGACATAGAGTCTTAAATTACTTTTTCTTTTATTTGACGTTTTAGTTTTGTTTTTATTTTTAAGTTGATATAGTAACGAGTAACATGATTTCTGTGAAAATTCTAAAAATGAAGATTGTTTGAAGTTTTAGAGCGTTATACGCAGTTAGAGTGCTATCATCCCTTCCTCCTAGGGGATTTAAGATACATTTATGAGCACATTGTAACAGGGAAGGCTTGATTCATATTGTAAGTTACTTAACCTATGTCTACCTTGAAGAAGATATCCAGAGCTGATTGCCAGAGCAATGCTGTTGGCAAGATACAGTGAACTCCAAACAGCAACTGTACTGGGTGTCATGACGTCAGCGTTCATCTGGACGGTACCTTTAAATAATCAAGTTGTGTCATAAACTTCACTGTGCAAACAATTTATTTGACAGCATTCTTGTAAGTGTCCAGGTCAAAAATAAAGATACTCTGAAACCTAACCTGTACTTAACTGACTTGTATAAAAAAATGAATATCAGAACTTTGGTAAATCGCCAATTGAGAAGTTTACTTATAAAGTGATATTAGTTACCGTCGAAATACATGGTGAAGAGGCTCATCTGGAACATTTGTGACGGTGCTGGAGAAGCTGGGGGATGAAGTACTCCTTTGTACAAGAATATCGCAAGTAGAGACAGAGTTCCCCATACTGTACCCTGAAACTGTCAACCAAAACAAACAGCTTTCTGTATATTCTCTGAAATATAAAACTATTGAGGGAATAGAGTTGGGGGGACATTTTCTTGAAAATGTCAATTTTAATATTTAACACACACACATACACACAAAGACTGTTTTTTATAAAAATGCTTCGTTTCTAAAGTCCCAAATCATACAGTGCGATCCATATAAATCTGAACCATTTCAATAGGCCATAACTTCTGAACCAATAATAGGACACACGTGTAACTTTGGGAGAATATAATACACAATTGAGAGATTACATTACACTATTTACATCTCAGAGAAAATGTTGCAAGTGTCCTCCACCAGCATCTATACATGTTTGTACTCGTCTCACCATATTCTCTGAAGTTTTACGGAGAGTATCCTCGCCAATGTTACTTATTTCGGTTCGAATGGATCCCTTGAGAACGTCAATTGTCCGTGGCCTATTCTTGTACACTCTATTTGTTAGATACCCCCACAAGAAAAAATCAGGTGAGTTTAGGTCAGCGGTTTTGGGGGACCAGAGTCTTTTGAGATTATTCGATTATCAAAAAAAAACTGGTTACAAGTTCCATGGTGTCATTAGATATATGGCACGTTACTAAATCTTAACCTGGGGGAGGGAAGGATATATAGATATATGTAGTAAGTTAGGGCGAGAAGGTTTTGCTTGGGCGAGAACAGGAGTGAGAAACTTGAAAGGTATAGGTCAAGAGAGGGAGCTAGATAAATGTCCGTTGTGTGGAGAAGAGAATGCAAACTTCCATTGTATATTATATTGTAGTCAAACAAAGATATACAGAGAGCAGGTCTGGCTACGTAAATGGGACAGAGAGGTATAGGTCAAGATAGGGAGCTAGATAAATGACCGTTGTGTGGAGAAGAGAATGCAGACTTCCATTGTATATTATATTGTAGTCAAACAAAGATATGGAGCGAGCAGGCCTGGCTACGTAAATGGGACAGAAAGGTATAGGTCAAGATAGGGAGCTAGATAAATGACCGTTGTGTGGAGAAGAGAATGTAGACTTCCATTGTATATTATATTGTAGTCAAACAAAGATATACAGAGAGCAGGTCTGGCTACGTAAATGGGACAGAGAGGTATAGGTCAAGATAGGGAGCTAGATAAATGACCGTTGTGTGGAGAAGAGAATGCAGACTTCCATTGTATATTATATTGTAGTCAAACAAAGATATGGAGCGAGCAGGTCTGGCTACGTAAATGGGACAGAAAGGTATAGGTCAAGATAGGGAGCTAGATAAATGACCGTTGTGTGGAGAAGAGAATGTAGACTTCCATTGTATATTATATTGTAGTCAAACAAAGATATGGAGCGAGCAGGTCTGGCTACGTAAATGGGACAGAGAGGTATAGGTCAAGATAGGGAGCTAGATAAATGTCCATTGTGTAGAGAAGAGAATGCAGACTTCCATTGTATATTATATTGTAGTCAAACAAAGATATGGAGAGAGCAGGCCTGGCTACGTAAATGGGACAGAAAGGTATAGGTCAAGATAGGGAGCTAGATAAATATCCATTGTGTGGAGAAGAGAATGTAGACTTCCATTGTATATTATATGGTAGTCAAACAAAGATATGGAGAGAGCAGGTCTGGCTACGTAAATGGGACAGAAAGGTATAGGTGAAGATAGGGAGCTAGATAAATATCCATTGTGTGGAGAAGAGGATGTAGACTTCCATGGTATATTATATTGTAGTCAAACAAAGATATGGAGAGAGCAGGCCTGGCTACGTAAATAGGACAGAAAGGTATAGGTCAAGAGAGGGAGCTAGATAAATATCCATTGTGTGGAGAAGAGAATGTAGACTTCCATTGTATATTATATTGTAGTCAAACAAAGATATGGAGAGAGCAGGCCTGGCTACGTAAATGGGACAGAGAGGTATAGGTCAAGATAGGAAGCTAGATAAATGTCCATTGTGTGGAGAAGAGAATGTAGACTTCCATTGTATATTATATTGTAGTCAAACAAAGATATGGAGCGAGCAGGTCTGGCTACGTAAATGGGACAGAGAGGTATAGGTCAAGATAGGGAGCTAGATAAATGTCCATTGTGTAGAGAAGAGAATGCAGACTTCCATTGTATATTATATTGTAGTCAAACAAAGATATGGAGAGAGCAGGCCTGGCTACGTAAATGGGACAGAAAGGTATAGGTCAAGATAGGGAGCTAGATAAATGACCGTTGTGTGGAGAAGAGAATGTAGACTTCCATTGTATATTATATTGTAGTCAAACAAAGATATGGAGCGAGCAGGCCTGGCTACGTAAATGGGACAGAAAGGTATAGGTCAAGATAGGGAGCTAGATAAATGTCCGTTGTGTGGAGAAGAGAATGCGGACCTCCATTGTATATTATATTGTAGTCAAACAAAGATATGGAGAGAGCAGGCTTGGCTACGTAAATGGGACAGTTTGGGGGGTGAAGTAGTAATTAGAAAAATGTTGTCAGTAAAAGGAGAAAAGAACATGAGAAATATAGGGAATTATTTAGGGAAAGTTAAAGAGAGATGGCTAAGAACAATTAAGAGAAAAATGTAGAGTGAGATAGGTGAAATGGCAGAAAGTGTAAAAAGGAGCAGAGGGCCTCCAATACACAAAAACCTAGGGTTAGGTGTATGGGGGCTGAATTACTATTCAATGGTGGGCAACATGATAACATGATAGGATTTTCAGGATTTAGGAATATATGGCATATTTCAGTATGGATTTTATAATTGTAATCTTGATTTTGTATTTCCATTTGTTGATGTAAAAGAAAAAAATAACTATTACTATTACTAAATCTTTCCGGAAATAGCCTGCTCTCAAATCGATATCATCCAGCTGCTCCACAAATGTCTTGAAGATACCCATATAAACTTCAGTGTCTACAGTCGCATCTAAGAAATGTCAACAATTGTCAGCGTTGTCAATTTTTCCAGAGCCACTGAGATCATTAAAACAAATGTCTACATTCTGCGAGCTTTCAAAAGGAAATTATGGCCTATTGAAATGGTTCGGGTATATGGATCCCGCTGTATATTTTGTGAGTAACTTTTGGGTGGAGTACAATATTGCCCTTACTTTCTACACATAGTAAAATATTAAAAATAGCTGAAAATGTGAAGGAGGTCATTATCATCTTTAAATTAACAGACACAATTAAATATGGTGGAAATAGTTGATACCAAACATATATAAACAATGAGCGACGACTGCATACCAAGATTCATAATGAACTACGATCCAAGGAGTAAAACAGACGTTGATAGACCAAAGACAAATCGTTAAAACAGTGTTAAAAGTATTTCAGAACAAGAATTTAACGATAATAATAATGAATTGAACATATATTAATATTTGCGACAAATGTAAGTTTATACAGACTCGCCACAGAGAATAAGGAGGCTTTAGTACCTGAGAAGTCAAAGAGTGCATTTGTTTAGGATAGACTTGACAATTGAAGGCTGTATTTCAGTATTTGCTTGTTTTTGTTCCTTCTTCAGCTTTTTATACGTACATGTTTTATGTTTAGTAAAGCATACCAACTTTACAAAGCCTATAATTGCTTATTTTCATATTCTGTGCTACTTAAGAGTCTATTATATATTTGTTTTTATAACGAACAAGCTTTCACCATGGCTTTCGTCCGTTATAATTGCATTAAGTTTCTTATTTATTAATATTATTTGTTAATGTGATAATGTTTACCTTTTCTCACGTTCTGGGCCAATGAACGTTGTTGTCAACGTAATACCGACATTGCCTTCCTGACGTCAGCAGTTTCATGTTTTCGTATAATAAATGTTCATTTTAGTGTTAACTTGTTATAATTTAAGATATAATAACTGAACAGTACACATTAAAATAATAATGTTAATTTGCCATTTACTAAGAAAATAGAGAGCTTTAGTATATTTAATATACGTTACATTTGTATTTTTTTAATTTACGCCGTCCAAAGTTGAGTCATATCACACGATGAATAACATGTTCAGATGAGTCCAGCTTTGAGTTACCGAAAATTCATCTTTTAGGATAAGAGAAGACACCGGAAAAGACCTTATCAACCTGACCGAGATTAGAGCTCGGGAGCTTTTGAAAACTGACGCTGCCACCACGCCGCATATGCGGACTCTATATGCTTTGTCATTTAAGAATATGTTTCTGTGTGTTATATTAATAAAACATTATTATGTATGCTTTAATGTTTATTAAATCTGAAAGTATTTTAAATTGTAGTGTCTATTTGCCTATTTTAAGTGGAAGGTACAGCTTAAGGGGTATACAAATGAGTGATATTTAATAACTAATTCTTCAGCATGGATTAGCTATACAAAGCGATATTGAGACAATCGTATAACACATTTTAACTCACGATAAACCTAAATTAGATTTCACCAAATAATTTATATACCTAACGCAATTTATTTACTAGAAGCGACATTTTGCCCAATGTACTGAGTATTTTAAAGATATTTTGTGTTTACATAAAAACGCGCTTTTTAGGGAAATGACAGCACTGGGCTTCTATCTGCACAAAGAATATTAAAAACTTATTTTCAAATTAGCAAAGTAATTTTTAATCATAATTTATTTATTTTTGTAGAGAAACTATCAAACAGAGGAGCATAATTCTGGTCAATTTTCTAGACTATGTATTGAGTAACAAGTAGAAAAAGTTTTGTTTGAATCACTGCAGTAGTTTTGGAAATGTTAAAGCAAATGTTAGAACAATTTTTACAACTTTGATACCTGTGTGTAACATTTTGCTTTTTAAACTACTTATCTAAAAGTAGAGCAGATATGTCTACAAAATTGAGTATTTGCTTCATCCAATAACATGTTTGGTAGTTACTTACAATGCCAAGAACCCCGACTGATATTGCCACTGGACGAAGAAGGGTCGCCATCGGTACAGGACATAGTCGACGATATCCTCGTTGGAACTGTTGATAATGACTTTATCGACTTGATTCATCTTATCTTTGAAGTTTGCACCGATAATCCCATACCTTGTGGATAACGTCAAACTGCTGAAATACCTCACATAACAATCCAATGGCAGGCCAAGTTCCTGCAACTGTCTCAGTGTTACCAACAATGCCTTGAAGCCTTTTGTTGAAATATATTTTCCCTGGTGCATATATATGACAAATACCCAAAAAATTGATATCGTGAACTTTTGTACCCAAGTTCAACGTCTTCCTAATACATTCCCCCGCCTCAAACTTCGTGTTGCAGGGAAAGGTTTCCGTTTTTATATTTCAAAAATGGTTGTAATGCATTTCATTAAAATGCAGGGTGTTAAACTATTGGGCGAGAATTAGGAGTTTAGATGAGCAGAATATTTTGCGTCAATGCTTCATAATACAGGAAAGACTAAATCAGAAAGACTAATGGCTAAAAAGATAAAGCAAATTATGTTAAAAATAGGGTTAGGTGTAATGTGGAAAAACAGGGAATTATTGCAAAGTGCATTTTGGAAAGAACTTAGGTTAAGAATGGAAGATATTGAAAGGCAAGAAATGTTAGGAAGCTTCAACTTGAAAAGCTCACTGCAAATTTATAGAGAGATGAAAGTGAGGTGGAACAGAGAAAAATACATTAATATCTGTGATAAAGCAGCGACAGAAGGATTTGCATGGGCCTCAACAGGGGTGGTGGAAAGAGGGAGGGATCTGTGTCACCAATAGCATTTGCTTGTAGAACGTGAAGAAGCTAAGTTGCTTAGGGAGAAATGTGTAGTGTTTAACGCCCGCTTTTACTACATACGGCCCCGCAGGCGGTGACGCTGATATAAGAGATGAAGATGGAGCACCGGTGGAATGAGATGGCGGGGGAAACCGGAGGTCCCGGAGAAAACCCGCCCAGTGCCGTGTTGTCAACTGCAAAATCTCACTTTGCGGTCGCCTGGGATCGAACCCAGGCCGCCTTAGTGAGCTTAGGGAGAAGATAGGTAAAAACAATGAGCAAGGCTATGCAATGAAGTTAATGAGTGTAAAAACTAGGAAAAATGTAATTGAAATTGGGAACTTTTTGGGCAAAGTAAGAGCCAAATGTTTGAGGAAGATAAGTAAATATGACGAAAATGAAGATGAAGTTATTTTAGATAAGTTGCCAATAGGGACCCATTAGCTCGGCAACCTCAGAGTTTGAGTCTATTGAGCCTAAGGGTAACTAGCAACTCAGTATAGTAATAAGTATTGTGACTTTGTGGGTTCGTGAAATGAAAAGTCCAATTACACCACTCAAAAATGTTCTTTATTTCCACCGACTTACAGTTAAACTCTTGCCAATTACACAGAATTACGTAATGCACACAATTACGATTCACCAGTTCGTCCGTTACAATTTCACTTGCACTCGTAATTACGTACAATCCTCCGATGCACTCACAAAGTCTTCTCGTCATACACTAGCACGTCAAGCACTGACTAGATCCTCTTGCCCGATGTGTTGCTTATATAGGGTCAGCTGGCCGATCTAGAAGGTTCTAGATTAGATGAAATATCCCGTAAGTTCGAGAACACAGGTGGAACAGAAAGAGACGGCGCAGTGATGTTTTTTCTCCCAGCCACCCCTTGTTACCGCCACAAGACAAACGAGGGGGGCGTGGCGAACGCCGAGCGTCCCCTGCTTGCCCGCTCTATAGGGTGTTCCGACGTTCGGGTGACAGTATGGAAATGTATAATAATTTGTAATTGAAATGGAAATAAAGAGTACTTACTTATTTATTAAAATACTGTACATTGAACACACTTTCATGACAAACACTTGAAGTTTCTGCGTCTCTTTGACGTAGTCCTCGTTTTAAATGACTTCTGTATCAATAGCAAAGTAAGAAATAGGCAAAATCTTACTGTACCAAAATTTAAACCTGGTTAAAACAGATAATTTGTCATACATTCCAAAGGGAATTTGTATAATTTTGTATATAGAAATTCTTAGCATACGCTCACACAGGTTTCTCTCACCACTCTCATTCTTACGAACGTTTACTCTTCCCTCTACTTCATGTTCATGTAATTTTATAAATATTTTAATATGTATTTATTTATAGGTAAAATGGGAATGCGAGAACGCGGTAAACTTAAATGATAATCAGATCTTTTAATGTTTTGGTTATTGGTATGAAACATTCCGAGAAAAGGCTGCTTTGTATTAATATTTTATGAAGTTATGTGAAAAAGAAATCGAGTACTTACCCGCTCTAGGTGTTCTTGGTATAGTTCAGTAACTTCTCAAATTGAACTTACTCATTTGTTTATCTCTTGGACATACAAAGACATCACGAAACATTTGACTATCACTTAGTCTACTGTATTGCCACATTAACACCGTACCTACAGAATACATTAAATATATTGATCGTTTAACAATGATATCGACGCTGCCTGCGCCGGAATTTCGTCCTCTGGACTTCTTTTCCGCGTCAGAAAGTCTATTTAGAAACGAGTTTGAACCCACGACCTTGTAATTAGTACGCTAACGAGACTGACATTTACCTGCGAGGCATTACGTAATTAAACCATTTCTACACACGTTTATCAAAATTAACATAAATAATAAACGTTTGTAACAATACTTTGTTGAAGAATGCTAAGAGAAACTCATGTGAGAGCAATATACTAGATATTTTAACTTTATAAGCGCATATTCGTATTGCCAACTGATAAGAAGTTTGCTAGCTACACATTGGAATACCATTTTTTTTTTAATTCAATGATCGATCAGCAGTACATGCTTTACAGATCCTTGTTGGTTAATTGAATCTCTATGAACTATATAGTAACATGTAAGGAAAACCAAGTTGGCTCCTATTATCTTCTTAACACTGTGAAACAAGAGAAAAATAAGTTAATTAAAACAAACAAGTAATCAAAGAGATAAGAACAACAGTCATTGTGAAACAATATTCATAGTTTTTTCAATCAGAGTCACTAAGGAGGAGATCCTGTGGGAGTCGTCTCTTCAGGCGCGTGGGCTGGAGGGTACGCCGATGTCGTACATCACAGCTCCTGGTACATCTGGCAGGTTTGAGAAAATGCGAGAGGCGATCTGACGTATGTACTGGTGAAGAGGAAGGAGACCAAGTTCTTTATGCAGTTGTTGATTTCTTACGTACCAACGCACGTTTGGTGTGAACGTGCCTTCAAAGTGGTCTGCAAGAACTTCACATTTAGCTTTGACCTCCGTAACAAGAGTGTCAGTGGTACGCAGAGCTGGTATAATAGTTGGCTCTCGCAGAAGTCGTCGAGTGGCATCCCAGAGCGTGTGGTCATGCGGAGAGGTGCTCGCCAGTTGTCGTTTGTAGGTCTCAAGGTGATGACGGTCCAATTCGACTTTTACTAGCCGGTTCAATCCATTACGCTTCCTATGCAGCCAAGGTCGGCGTTCCCTTTGCCACTGACGTCGAATCCTGTGTTTTTCATGTATAAGCTGAAGAACGGGCGCAGGTAAGGAAGAAGCAATAGGAGTCCGCTTGGAGCAGGTAGTTGAATTTCGCACACAGTGGCATATAGTGTCTGTAAAGTGCTTAATGAGAATACCAATTTGTTAACATATTGTCGCGAACCCGTTATCTACGATCGCGCGGCTTGTTTACACAAAAGGAACTGATAGGCGGGCAGTGTGGAAACCAAGAGCCGGTAGACAAAGATAACATGCAGATGCTGAAACAAACGAACTGAGATAAATGGAAATTTCTAGTTACTTCTTGACTAACAGAGACTGCTCGGGTTCTGGTTTATTTTCCAATAAGCTAGAAATTATCAGTGAGGTATTTAAAGAGGCACCAAGAGTGGAGTTGCAAGTTGTGAGTAAGCAGAAAACTGCTGTAAAGTAATTGTTGTAAAGACATGTAACAAGAGTGTTGTAAACAGTGGAAGTTGAGTAAGCTGTTTGTTATTGTCATCGACATTGGTGTTGTAGATTGTGATGTAATTCTGCTGCTACGGGGTGTGTTCCTACGTAAATAAAGAACATTTAGAATTTCGGAAAATTGGACTTTTAATTCTAAGAACACACAAAGTCACATCTTTAGAGTTATTCACGTTATAATGGCGATTTGACAAACATTTGTTGAGATTACATTGGACGTTATCCTTTATACCAGTTTAGCTGCAGTTGGCGGGCATTGATGTTTAATTTCTGAGAGGTTGTCTCGGATCCCACCTTTATTAGTAATATAAATTAATATTAATTTCAATTTAATTTATGATTAATATTTATTAATTTAATAAATTAAATATTGGTTTAAATATTATTGTAGACACAATTAATAAATTGATATGTAATTACTCACTTCGTTCTCAGGAATACATCTACATCGCTAAGGAATCTTTCTTATAACGTCCCCGGAGGCTGTTTCCATCTCTATGGTTACCACTCAACAGTAATATAATGGATTTCTCGTCTCTAACTGCGTGGCTCTTGTTTTTGTTTGTTTTATCTATAGTCACCTTTATATGTCATTACTCAAACACTCCAACGCCTCTTAAAGGTTAAATTCAGGTCTGGGGCGTAGCTGCAAAAACTCACATCTACAAACTCGCGATACCTCCGAGTAGCAACAGCCGCCGAATGGTACATTCCTAATGTCACCATCCATTCAGACCTATCCTTTCCCAAATTACGAGGGCTGTTCAATAAAGAATGATCACAATTTTTTAAACAACGTACCTTTACTCACCATCATAATTTTGATGGTCTTTCTCAAAATAGTCTCCCCTGAATGCGATGTACTTGTCCCAGCCTTTCTGTCAGTCTTCAAAGACATTCTGTAAACTATTTTTGAGATATCCTTCAAAATCGCCTCCGCAGCCTTCACCACTGCTTCTGATGATGGACAATGCCTCCCACGAAGGCGTTTCTTCAAGTTAGGGAATAGAAAAAAGTTACATGAGGCTAAACCCGCATTATAGGGAGGGTGAGGGATGCACTTCACGTTGATTTTTGCAAGATATTCAGCAACAACATTGGCAATATGCGGCCGCGCATTATCGTGGTGCAGCATCCAGTCTGCTTCACGGAAATGTGGTCTCTTGCGCCTGATATGGTCTTGCAATATTTTCAGGACATCCCTGTAGTATTGTCCAGTTACTGATGTGTGTGCAGGTACAACATGCTGATAAACCATTCCATGAATATCAAAGAATGAGATGACCATAACTTTCTCAGCAGAAGCAACCACTTTTGCTTTTTTGGGGGTTGGTGATGAAGGAGATTTCCACACTGAGCTTTGCTGTTTGCTCTCAGGATCAAAATGATGTAGCCAAGTTTCATCAGCAGTGATTACGTTTGAAAGAAACTCCGGATCTTCCTCTAACATCAACTTTAACTGCATTTTACCTCCATTGCAGCGGTAGGCGATACTGCAAACGTCTGAACTAGCCTGGTTTTCACAGGCGAGAACCAGGAGTACCAACAATGAAACTACTACGGCGTGTTTGCTTCACGTTAAGCTATCAGAATATAATAAGATTGAATTTTAGTGCAAAAAATGATGACCGTAAAACAATTATGATCATTCTTTATTGAACAGCCCTCAGCCCTGACTATATCCTCAACCTCTCTCATAAACTCTATTCCCGTCATCCCTACAGCTTTAATCAACTTATCCGAGGCTTCGGGGAATAATACATTGACCTACAAGCATCCCAGACTCAACTTAGGCCCATCATAACCTCAATGGTCTCCTACAATTAACATAATATCCTCTCTTTCATCCTACAACTTGTGACACTTTACTACCCACCGTCTATTATTATAAATTCATCACAACGTCAACAAGGGACACAGTCCCGGAGTGACAAAACGTCGAAGTGTCCTTGTCCTCGGAGAAGGATGAATCTTCAACGACACCTCTGTATGTTGATTCCACTATAAGGACAAAAGAAATAAAACAAAACTTTCTTACATGAAAGCTTTAAAACTATTTTGGCAGTATCATAGGTTATAAAGAGTTTCGATACTCTATTGTTTTGCTGCTTGTCTTCTGTTTTCTGTTACTAAAACGTGAGCCACTATGCTCTTTGGAACGAAACGTCTGCAGCATTTGTTTAACCCTTACATTCACTTTCTGTGGAGTGACACAGATTAATGGAAGTAGTAACTATTCCGTGGCATTCCGGACGTAAATTCAAAGTTTTCTTCGCAAGCATATAGTTTCATAACTTCACGTGTGTTGGTATTGTAATACATAGACTTTCCAAATACTTTTATATATTTTGTTGATATATGAAATTATCAAATTAGGGAAGTGGTTTTTGACATTAGGTTATATTCACGAACATAAACACAAATTTTGTGTTGTAGATAAGCTAAATTCTTACACTGACACGTTTACCTTGGCATTTGCTATGTTATCTTGCAGTGTTTGACGATATGTACCCCGAGCCACACACCAGCGCGTCTGCAAACAATTCCGTAACTGCATACGTGAACGATGTACAATTTATATAGAGTCCTTAATTGCTCCTTGACACTTTCGTCCTCTATATAGTCCCTAGAGAAAATAGTACTTCCAAGGCTTTAAAGCTCACTTCATCTCTAATAAAGTACAAACTATTGAGTACTAAATATAGTTCAAATATAAGAGTAAGTTAATTTGTAACTGGACAACAAACAAAACAGTATCGAGTGTTGTTAAACATAAGTTACGAAGTGAGAACGAGAGAAATATCCACAACTTGATATCGGTGAAGTGGTCAAATTTACTTCTGGTGTGTCAGTTTCAAGGCTAGAACTGAGACTAGCTCAGATTAGTGCAGAGGAAGACAGCTTCGAGAGTTGTGACGTATTTGAGCCGGGGACGAGTCCTGCAGTGCGTGTGACGTCAGGCAAGACCCGCATAGCACCAAGTTGTCTATACAAATGGCGCTGTGAGTACATAATCTGAGGGTTCAGTCAGTTGTAGCACACTCGATGACAACAATGTAGCTGCCACGTACCAAATGGAATTCTTAAATGTACAATGTGACGATTTATTGAAGGACAAATATACACACAAAAAAGACTTGGCTTATTTTTACAAGAATGTCCCCCAAACCAGATTTCCGAGGTTGTATTTACTTGCCGCACGGACATTGTGTATGTTTGGCTCGACATATGTGTGCGAGCAATTTCTTTTTTCTGTTATGAAATTAGCTAAGTCAAAACCCCGAAGTACCTTGTCGGATCACAATCTAACATGCAGCCTTCGATTACAGATTCCCCAGACATTACGTCCTGACATTGATAAACTAGTTAAAGAAAAACGAAACAGAAAGTGTCGGAAAATGCCCACGTAATTCTGTTCTGAGTAGGTCTCCTCTAATTTGCAGAGAAAATTACTTTATGTTTTATTCCATTTACTGTATAACATGTCTGACCTTCAGATAAACTACGAGTTAAAGTTTTATATATTTCCTAATAGCACAGATCCAAAATGTAATTGTTTATAAACTGTGAGCAATTGTGTAATTAAAGCAGTCAGCATTAATATTACAACACCCAAGATGTAAGTTGTACATATTATTAATACCCGATACGTTTACTGTCTTTTCTACGCTGTCGGAGCAGTAACTCATTGAACTATTTCCTTCCTCTTGGGCAGTAGAAATCAGCGCGGTGACGTCACACGCTAACCTGCCTCTTGTTCGGGAGCATATTTGGCGGTTAGAACTGACGGAGCTGGCGTCACACCGCCACTACCTGTCTCTCCCTGGATTACAGCGATGCCACTATATATTATTTATATTTATATCCAATAAATATGTCCTGTTGGTAGTGAAAAACCTGATAACTTTTTGTGTCATTACGAACATATGTGATTTGTTTGTGGCTACTACGAGGTACGTCCAGAAAGTAAGTTCTGTTTGGTAATAAAATTAAATTGTGTACAGATGCAGAAAAATTATTTATTGCATAAAATTCTACAACTCTTAAACCACTTTTCCACATAACTACCGAAATTTTGCAGGCATTTGTCATGGCAAGGCACAAGCTTTTGTATACGTTCTTCATAGAAGTTTGCCGCCTGTGTCTTCAACCAGTTGGAAACATTTTCTTTCAGCTCTTCGTCATTGTTGAAGTGTTGACTGCCAAGGAATGATTTTAGATGTAAAAACAGATGAAAGTCGCTACGAGCGAGGTCAGGGTTGTACGGGGTGTGGTCAAACACGTCCCAGTCAAATCCCTGTACGATGTTTTTCGTCGCATTTGCAGTGTGTGGTCATGCGTTGTCGTGAAGAAACACAACACCTTCTGACAGCCGATAAATTTCAATTGGTTTCACTTTCCTAGCATTCAGAAAACCAATCACAGATCTGATTTCACAAGCGGCGGGATTTCCAATAGACACCGACATTGTCAACAAGCACAACAAAGCGTACGTGGCTGACAGCGATTTCCTAATGGCGTACGTTTCTTCTCCTTGATACAGAGCGTCTACGGCGCATGTGCGGAACTGCGATCGCAGCGCTGCAGCTGAGATAAATTGAAACAGAACTTACTTTCTGAACACCCCTTGAATATTCAACTGTGAACAAACCGTAGGGTCATATCGAAATTTTGTAACAATTGTACATCGACAATGTTCCTCACTCGTTTATAGCGAGAATCGAACCAGAGACCTCTGCATATAAAGACTGAAACCAGAAATATAGGTTTCCTTCTTGCGTTAACTGTTTGTCATTTCGACATCAGTCTCCATTTACTGTAAACAATGACATTGCATTGAACTGCAGCTGTTATCTACACAATGTGGATTTTCAACGCCTCGTCAGTCACTGATGATAGAAACCACACACTTGCTGAATCTCTATAGATTATAGGACAATATATATATATATATATCAATAGCTGCAGTAAAAATCAAAGAACATCTTGCAATTTTATTTATTTTATAATTCCATGTGGAACTGTTTAACATCTGTATATTTATTAATGTACTATGGTGTGAGTAGTTTAATAATAATAATAATAATAATAATAATAATAATAATAATAATAATAATAATAATAATAATAATAATAATAATAATAATAATAATAATAATAATAATAATAATAATAATAATAATAATAATAATAATAATAATAATAATAATAATAATAATAATAATAATAATAATAATAATAATAATAATAATAATAATAATAATAATAATAATAATAATAATAATAATAATAATAATAATAATAATAATAATAATAATAATAATAATAATAATAATAATAATAATAATAATAATAATAATAATAATAATAATAATAATAATAATAATAATAATAATAATAATAATAATAATAATAATAATAATAATAATAATAATAATAATAATAATAATAATAATAATAATAATAATAATAATAATAATAATAATAATAATAATAATAATAATAATAATAATAATAATAATAATAATAATAATAATAATAATAATAATAATAATAATAATAATAATAATAATAATAATAATAATAATAATAATAATAATAATAATAATAATAATAATAATAATAATAATAATAATAATAATAATAATAATAATAATAATAATAATAATAATAATAATAATAATAATAATAAATTGTCAAGTTGAAGTTGCTGTTTAGGCTGCAATCTCAAAGTAGCTCTAGCTCTCTTGTTCCTTGATGTTCAGGCATTTTATCTCGTTCATGGCTGCAAAAAATAAAATGGAAAATGATTCAGTAAGTTAGTTGCAATGTTTGTAATGACAATTAAGAATATATAAGAAAAGGAAAATGTTACTTTAGAACACAATAAATAGACGTTAAGTAGAAAAGCATGTAAGTATTTGATCCAAGTGACATATCTGGATTACAAGACAATTGCCTGATAAAACGTGATGGACAGCACAAGGTACTTACAATGCTAAGCTAGATTAAGTACACAAATATGCACAAAGGAGATGTGGTAGGTGCTCTTTATATACTCGTATCACAGATTCGTCTATCATTTACTTTTGATACATAGTGGAAATACATGCTTTGTTAACCCTTAAATATCGTACAAAAAAGAAGAGTCTAGAAACGATCTAGCTACCTACAGTAGCGCCTCAGTTTCCTTACGATGCTGAGTGGGCACCGGTCCTACACCCCGGACTTAAAATCTGCATTACCTAGGGTTGGTATCAATCCCGGGCGCCTACCTTGGCAGGGTACCTAAGCACAACGCCCTAGCCCACTACGCCACGGCGCGAGACAACGGAAATATGTATGACATCAATTATATTTTAAATAGATCCCTTTTTGCCGTATTATAACTTTTGTCTATCTCTTAGAGTTTATCAATTTTATGAAAGCCATTTAGAATGAAGAGGATTTATGAGGAGATTCCAGAAAATTCAAGATTTACATTTTATTTGTTATGATAGTATCTTAAAAATATATTTTAATGAAAATCTTTACATAAATTTTTGAGTAACTAAAGAATTTGGGAAAATGTTCCATGTAAAGCGTACTTTATGGTTGAAGAACTTTTCGATAATTTTCCTGAAGTATCCTTGTAATTTTCATTAAAAATTTGATATTCATCCGACCTTTCATTTTTTGTGGTTATCTTGTTGACAAAATCACAGAAGGATACATTTGGCTGCGCCATGGGTAAAATAATTTTGACTGAATTACTTTTCATATGAATGACATGAGTTTGCATTGATAGACAAAATTATGTGGTTGTACCACGTGATTTTTTGTTTCATTTAGGAAAAAGTTAAATTACTTTTCTTATTGCCCAAAACGCTAGCTAGCGTTTTCAATGATGGAAGTATTATTAAAATCGATGGAGTAGTTCTCGTCTTTATTTGAACATTTATGATTTAAAGATCGTGTATTAGCGAAGGATGCGTTCCTTTCAGCTTTACGTGATTGCCCAATGATAGGAAAGTTCATGTGTAGAGCCGTCATTTGGCGCGTGGTCGTATTACGGGGAATTGCTTGCCCTACGACGTTGCCGGTTAACCACTGATGTGAAGTAGTGCTCTAGTTGGACTGATATGTAATATACAGGATCTTCATGTATGATTGTTACCAAAGTGAGACAGAGGGATGCTGTTTGTTTATCTGACAGAGAAACGATTTGTTATGCTGTGAACATCTTTTGGAGAGTGAAATCTTATTTTGATAACAAACCATGTTTTGTAATGCAAAAAAAATTATGACATAGGAAAAACTTAGAACGGAGACCAAACAGATCTCTTAGAAACCTATCAAAGGTCTCAAAACTTAACAAACCTCGTCTTAAAATTAAAATCCTATACGATTATGTAAGTAGTGTTAGTTTGTCCAGTTGCGTGTTGGATCTGTATATAATTTTATTTATATCGCCTTGCAGAATTAGTGACAGTTAATACAAATTTTGTTAAAACAAGGTTCGGTGTGGACATCAGTCCCAGCATTTGTATCACGAAGCTAAGTGTCGGCTGGAGTTTTGGCAGGGAATTTTCTCTGTAAGTGCCAGTCCTACAGAACAAGGAAGGTGTTCAGGGCTCCTCGAGGGGTGTGTAGGCCCGCAAGGGGAGGATAGCTGGGTGGTGGGGAGTTTCAATCTTTAGTTGTTAGGGACCCCACCTTCAACTGTCGTTTCTCCTCAGTTGAATGAAATGAAATGTATAGTGTTTAACGCCCGCTTTTACTACATACGGCACCGCAGGCGGTGGCACTGATGATGCATGAGATGAAGATGGAGCACCGGTGGAATGAGATGGCGGGGGAAACCGGAGATCGCGGAGAAAACCCGCTCCAGCGCCGTGTTGTCCACCACAAATCTCACTTTGTGGTCGCCTGGGATCAAACCCGGGCCGCCTTGGTGAGAGCCAAGCGGTCTAACCACTGAGCCACGGCGAGGCCCTCCTCAGGTCATACTATCCTTAGTATCCTCTTATATCACGCCTCTCCGTCAGAGATATGGGCACAAATGATCTCTAGGTCGAGGTACTTATCATAGAGTAACCGGTCTACAATATCGGACTCCGGCGCGTGTTTCGGCGCCAAGGAAATGCTCGCGATACCGGCCGCTTGTCAAAAGGAACGCTCTGTACATTTCCAATACAACATTGAGTTAGAAAACGCACCAGTCTGTATGGGCTTGACGATGAGGAAACTGAGCTGGCATCATCAGGTCTGTTGTAGCGTGACTTTCTGCCGAAGTGCAGCGTGTAATCTGGTACAGGAACTGGAGGTCTGTCCCATGATCGAGGTTGACTGGACGCTGGTCTCAGGTCATCTCTTGCATTGAAATATGACCACGGCAACTGTCCACGAAGTTCCTCTGGAGGACGTGTATTCTGTGACACGCGTCGTCGTTCTACATCGTCGTCAATCGGCATTAAACCTGGACTGGAAAAAACAGGAACATGTTTATACAACAATGCCTTGGTTCTTAATAAATGTTGTGTGTCTACTTTAAGAAGTAGAAATGTTGCCTACTTCACAGTAGTTAACCTATAATATGTACCTCAGGAGATCAAAACCACCTTCTTGACGGTTTGATTGACACTTTCGTCGATACAGTTGACATGATACAGAGATAAGGTATGTCTATTTAATTCAGCTATTGCATCTTTGCTTCTCTTAATTATGTCGAACAAGGCCGGTTTTGATGTCATTTTACCATTATTACTGACAATAAAATCACTGTAAATAAGCAAGCCTTAGAGCACCTGACGGCGCGGATAGCACTAGGAGTGTGTCACCCCTTCTTTGTCACAGAGAGGAGTAGGTCATGTTTCAAATTAAACCACACGAATCTTAGAATCTTGTAGCATGAGCATGTGTCATGTTTTGTTGAAGTCCAAAAAGATATTAAGAGTCCCTTGGTTTTCTTCATCCCAATGGTTGCTTTCTACAACAATGCCAACTACTGTTTATACAAAACTAAATTATAAGACGTTATAAATAAATGGAATATAAATTACCTGTAAGTGCTGGAGAGTCTCTCCTTCAGTCTCTGAATTTGTGGAACTATTTGCTTACTCAGAGCAGCCTTTTCTTGAAATTCTGAATCCAGCGGTTTCCTGAAACATACAACCAAACTGACATCAGTGGGAAACTTTTTTAGGAATAAATACGTTATGGGGTGGGTTTCTTAGTTTACGCGGAACGGTGAAGCGTTTGCAACGAATAGTAACCTCAACGTAACAAAGTAATTGATAAACCATAAACAACAGACAAAAACATACTAAAATGTTGTTCGTTACCAGATATCCACTATTCACATGTTTTAATTCTTCAGTCATTCTGACCAAGTCTTCGCGATATTCAGTTGTTTATTACGATTGCCTGCAAAGAGCATTTAATTTTAAGGTTACCGTATAACGTTCAGTTGTTAAAACTGTTGACTATCATTGCTCCGTTTGTATACATAACCAAATACGAGGGGGACTCAAAACAAACCGGACTGTTGTCATAGAAACTTCATTGATGAACCTTTTTACAAAATTACTTCAGTCGACTTCAAAATACTCTCCATTACATGCGATGCACTTGTCACGTCTCTTTTCCCACTGTTGGAAGCATGTTTGGAACTCTTCAAGTTTGATATTGTCCAGTGCCCTTTGCGAAGCTGTTTTTACCGCCTCCACATCGTCATAACGCTCCCCTTTTAGTGTTTTATTCATTCGTGGAAATAGGAGAAAGTCGCATGGGGCTAGGTTCTGCAAATATGGAGCGTGGGGAACGACAGACCATCTCTGAGATGGCAAATAGTGGGACACTCATAAGGCCGTGTGTGCTGGAGCGTTGTCGTGATGCACAAACCAGTCACCTGATCCTCAAAGTTCCGGGCGTTTCCTCCTCACATCCTCTCGCAGACGCCTTAAAACATCCAAGTAAAACTGATGGTTAACAGTCTGGCCAGGGGGTACGAATTCCCGATTCCCAATTCCACGAACATCAAAAAAGACAATGATCATCGTCTTCACATTTGACCTAACTTGCCTTGCTTTTTTGATCTGGGAGAGTTGGGAGTCCTCCACTGGCCTGACGTTTGCTTGGTTTCTGGGTCATATCCATAACACCAACTCTCATCCCCTGTAATGACTTTGTTCAAGAAGTATGGATCACGTACAATCTCTGTTTTCAAGTCCTGACACACATTCATGCGGATGGTTTTGTGCTCCTGTGTGAGAAAGCGCGGAACAAATTTAGCAGCAAGGCGTCTCATGTGCAAATCCTCCCTTAAAATCCGCTGGCACGAGCTCCAAATGATTCCTGTCGCTGCTGAAATTTGGTCGATCGTTTGGCGACGATTCTCGTCCATCTTTTGGCGAACCATTTTAATGTTATCCTCATTTCACGATGTTGAAGGGCGTCCAGAACGAGCTTGGTCTTCAACACACCTCTGTTTAAAGCGCCCAAACCACTCGAAAACCTGTGTGCGGCTTATAGCGTCCTCTTGGAAAGCTTCCTGAAATATTTTGCGTGTCTCCATTGCAGTTTTTTAAGCAGGAAACAAAATTTCCCACACACTCTTTGTTCTTTTAAAGTTGCCATATCGACTTCGCAGAGGTCAACCGCCAACAGTCAGAGAAACACAATACTACACTTGCACGTTCAGCTCTTAATAAAGACAAATTCTCCTGTTCATTTCTTTGTGAATGAAGCTTTAGTAATAGTCAAATGTTTTGGTCGTTATGTGAAGTCTTTTTAATTAAATTCTCTTTGCAGTTCAAGATAACAAATGAATAACGACTGCAGACTTAAGTAAAGAATATCTATTGGAAAATTAAATCTAATAACAAGGAATATGCATGAATTGATGTATTTTATAGCAAAAACAAACATACATCTGTCAAAGTGTGTGTTTTAAGTATTTGTTAAGTAGTAATACTTTGTCTATCTCTTACGGTTTACCGTTTATACAAAAGTCGTACAGAATGAATATGACATTCCCAGAAAATTTAAGATACGAGTATACCTGCACACACTTATTGTAAAAATGTCTTAATCACATCATGTTTCTTCCAAAATCTATGTGCATGTTCGAAAATGTTTAGATGTGAAGAATACGATCGCATAGAATGAGTTTAGTTTAGTCATTCTCAGTTAGGAAGTGTACGTTTACATTAGTTATTTTTGCTCTCTAAACAAGCTTGGCTGCTTTGTTAAACAGTTGAAGATACATATCTATTTATACCGACATAACAATGCTGATGTGTATTGTCAATAGATGGTTGCTTAAGCTTTTATCAGCTCCTTACTAACAAAGTTGTCCTGTTAAGTGTAGCAGGGGTTTACAAACTACCGCCTTGTCCACTTCAAACCAAACTTTCCAACATTTTAAAAAGTGCCACATTTTAGATCTACTTCACAGGCTGTTTGCTCTTGTTTATTTCATACATTCTTGTTTCAGTTTGATACGGGTATTAAAACTTAAAAATAGAAATGAAATCAGTTCCTTCTAAGCTAAAATTATCGAAATTAAATAATTCGCAGTTGTTTATTTATTTTAAACATTTTAACACCCTTAAAAAACAAAACATACTTTACACGTTTATATTGAAGTCTAGAAGAATGAAATTAAAATATACCATTTTTATTAAAAATAAGCAGAGAAAATATTAATAATATTTTAAAAACAGAAGCTTTAAGACTTAGATTCACGTCTTCCAAAGTTAAGTCATATCGGACGATGAATGAAATGATGTTCAAATGAGTACAGGGTACCTGGAGCTTAGAGTTATCAGACATTCATCTTTCAGGATAAGAGAAAACCTCCAACGTTAAGTCACAACGGACGATGAATGAAATGATGTTCAAATGAGTACAGGGTACATAGAGCTTAGAGTTACCAGACATTCATCTTTCAGGATAAGAGAAAACCTCCAACGTTAAGTCACAACGGACGATGAATGAAATGATGTTCAAATGAGTACAGGGTACATAGAGCTTAGAGTTAAAAGACATTCATCTTTCAGGATAAGAGAAAACCTCCAATTTAAGTCATATCGGACGATGAAAGAAATGATGTTCAAGTGAGTACAGGATACATAGAGCTTAGAGTTACAAGACATTCATCTTTCAGGATAAGAGAAAACCTCCAACGTTAAGTCATAACGGACGATGAATGAAATGATGTTCAAATGAGTACAGGGTACATAGAGCTTAGAGTTAAAAGACATTCATCTTTCAGGATAAGAGAAAACCTCCAACGTTAAGTCATATCGGACGATGAAAGAAATGATGTTCAAGTGAGTACAGGATACATAGAGCTTAGAGTTACAAGACATTCATCTTTCAGGATAAGAGAAAACCTCCAACGTTAAGTCATATCGGACGATGAATGAACTGATGTTCAAATGAGTACAGGGTACATAGAGCTTAGAGTTAAAAGACATTCATCTTTCAGGATAAGAGAAATCCTCCAACGTTAAGTCACAACGGACGATGAATGAAATGATGTTCAAATGAGTACAGGGTACATAGAGCTTAGAGTTACCAGACATTCATCTTTCAGGATAAGAGAAAACCTCCAACGTTAAGTCACAACGGACGATGAATGAAATGATGTTCAAATGAGTACAGGGTACATAGAGCTTAGAGTTAAAAGACATTCATCTTTCAGGATAAGAGAAAACCTCCAATTTAAGTCATATCGGACGATGAAAGAAATGATGTTCAAGTGAGTACAGGATACATAGAGCTTAGAGTTACAAGACATTCATCTTTCAGGATAAGAGAAAACCTCCAACGTTAAGTCATAACGGACGATGAATGAAATGATGTTCAAATGAGTACAGGGTACATAGAGCTTAGAGTTAAAAGACATTCATCTTTCAGGATAAGAGAAAACCTCCAACGTTAAGTCATATCGGACGATGAAAGAAATGATGTTCAAGTGAGTACAGGATACATAGAGCTTAGAGTTACAAGACATTCATCTTTCAGGATAAGAGAAAACCTCCAACGTTAAGTCATAACGGACGATGAATGAAATGATGTTCAAATGAGTACAGGGTACATAGAGCTTAGAGTTAAAAGACATTCATCTTTCAGGATAAGAGAAAACCTCCAACGTTAAGTCACAACGGACGATGAATGAAATGATGCTCAAATGAGTACAGGGTACATAGAGCTTAGAGTTAAAAGACATTCATCTTTCAGGATAAGAGAAAACCTCCAATTTAAGTCATATCGGACGATGAAAGAAATGATGTTCAAGTGAGTACAGGATACATAGAGCTTAGAGTTAAAAGACATTCATCTTTCAGGATAAGAGAAAACCTCCAACGTTAAGTCATAACGGACGATGAATGAAATGATGTTCAAATGTGTACAGGGTACATAGAGCTCAGAGTTAAAAGACATTCATCTTTCAGGATAAGAGAAAACCTCCAATTTAAGTCATATCGGACGATGAAAGAAATGATGTTCAAATGAGTACAGGATACATAGAGCTTAGAGTTACAAGACAATCATTTTTCAGGATAAGAGAAAACCTCCAACGTTAAGTCATATCGGACGATGAATGAACTGATGTTCAAATGAGTACAAGGTACATAGAGTTTAGAGTTACAAGACATTCATTTTTCAGGATAAGAGAAAACCTCCAACGTTAAGTCATATCGGACGATGAATGAACTGATGTTCAAATGAGTACAAGGTACATAGAGTTTAGAGTTACAAGACATTCATTTTTCAGGATAAGAGAAAACCTCCAACGTTAAGTCATATCGGACGATGAATGAAATGATGTACAAATGAGTACAGGGTACATAGAGTTTAGAGTTACAAGACATTCATTTTTCAGGATAAGAGAAAACCTCCAACGTTAAGTCATAACGGACGATGAATGAAATGATGTTCAAATGTGTACAGGGTACATAGAGCTTAGAGTTAAAAGACATTCATCTTTCAGGATAAGAGAAAACCTCCAATTTAAGTCATATCGGGCGATGAAAGAAATGATGTTCAAATGAGTACAGGATACATAGAGCTTAGAGTTACAAGACATTCATTTTTCAGGATAAGAGAAAACCTCCAACGTTAAGTCATATTGGACGATGAATGAACTGATGTTCAAATGAGTACAGGGTACATAGAGCTTAGAGTTACCTGACATTCATCTTTCACGATAAGAGAAAACCTCCAACGTTAAGTCATAACGGACGATGAATGAAATGATGTTCAAATGAGTACAGGGTACATAGAGCTTAGAGTTAAAAGACATTCATCCTTCAGGATAAGAGGAAACCTCCAATTTAAGTCATATCGGACGATGAAAGAAATGATGTTCAAATGAGTACAGGGTACATAGAGTTTAGAGTTACAAGACATTCATCTTTCAGGATAAGAGAAAACCTCCAACGTCAAGTCCTATCGGACGATGAATGAAATGATGTTCAAATGAGTACAGGGTAGATAGAGCTTACAGCTACCAGACATTCATCTTTTAGTATAAGAGAAAACCTCGAACGTTAAGTCATATCAAACAATGAATGAAATGATGTTCAAATGAGTACAGGGTACATAGAGCTTAGAGTTACCAGACATTCATCTTTCAGGATAAGAGAAAACCTCCAACGTTAAGTCATATCTGACGATGAATGAAATGATGTTCAAATGAGTACAGGGTACATAGAGCTTAGAGTTACCTGACATTCATCTTTCAGGATAAGAGGAAACCTCCAACGTTAAGTCATATCGGACGATGAATGGAGTGATGTTCAAATGAGTACAGGATACATAGAGCTTAGAGTTACCAGACATTTAGCTTTCAGGATAAGAGAAAACCTCCAACGTTAAGTCATATCTGACGATGAATGAAATGATGTTCAAATGAGTACAGGGTACATAGAGCTTAGAGTTACCTGACATTCATCTTTCAGGATAAGAGGAAACCTCCAACGTTAAGTCATATCGGACGATGAATGGAGTGATGTTCAAATGAGTACAGGATACATAGAGCTTAGAGTTACCTGACATTCATCTTTCAGGATAAGAGGAAACCTCCAACGTTAAGTCATATCTGACGATGAATGAAATGATGTTCAAATGTGTACAGGGTACATAGAGCTTAGAGTTAAAAGACATTCATCTTTCAGGATAAGAGAAAACCTCCAATTTAAGTCATATCGGACGATGAATGGAGTGATGTTCAAATGAGTACAGGATACATAGAGCTTAGAGTTACCAGACATTCAGCTTTCAGGATAAGAGAAAACCTCCAACGTTAAGTCATATCTGACGATGAATGAAATGATGTTCAAATGAGTACATGGTACATAGAGCTTAGAGTTACCTGACATTCATCTTTCAGGATAAGAGGAAACCTCCAACGTTAAGTCATATCGGACGATGAATGGAGTGATGTTCAAATGAGTACAGGATACATAGAGCTTAGAGTTACCTGACATTCATCTTTCAGGATAAGAGGAAACCTCCAACGTTAAGTCATATCTGACGATGAATGAAATGATGTTCAAATGGGTACAGGGTACATAGAGCTTAGAGTTACCAGACATTCATCTTTCAGGATAAGAGGAAACCTCCAACGTTAAGTCATATCTGACGATGAATGGAGTGATGTTCAAATGAGTACAGGATACATAGAGCTTAGAGTTACCTGACATTCATCTTTCAGGATAAGAGGAAACCTCCAACGTTAAGTCATATCGGACGATGAATGGAGTGATGTTCAAATGAGTACAGGGTACATAGAGCTTAGAGTTACCAGACATTCAGCTTTCAGGATAAGAGAAAACCTCCAACGTTAAGTCATATCGGACGATGAATGGAGTGATGTTCAAATGAGTACAGGATAAATAGAGCTTAGAGTTACCAGACATTCATCTTTCAGTATAAGGGAAAGCCTCCAACGTTAAGTCATATCGGACGATGAATGAAATGATGTTCATAGGAGTACAAGGTACATTGAGCTTAGAGTTAGCAGACATTCATGTTGGAGCATAAGGGATAACCCCAGATAACTCATTCTAAGCGAGATTCGAACTCGTGAGCTCTCAGACACGCATCACCATAACACAGAGTTGGGCTGTAGCTTGTTTTTCCCGTTTCTCAAATGTTTTTGTCCTATTTTTTTTTTTTTTTTTTTTTTTTTTTTTGCGTTTCATTTGTTCCGAAATGGTGCCTAGTTGTAAATCGTGGTCTGATTAGAGTAAAGATAAAGTATGAACACATAAGAGATCTGAGAGAAGATTACAACCAGAACATTGTGCTAGGTTATCATCTCATCCGAACTTGCGGGTCTTAGATGTTATCTGTAAAAACCGGAAGACACGTGAGTTAACTTTGTTACATGTCACTAGATAAACCATGACTCTATTAACCGTCTTCTTCTCTCCTTCTCTTACCTCCGGAGAGCAGTCCGTTACAAATACAAGCTATTTCATAGGTCAACGTGCAAGTAGCCCTTCAAACCTAGCCATTGTCAACATTGTTGAAGGAAAACCGATGCTTTCCTTGTAGACACGACATTGTTGCTATTGTTGTGTTTTCTAGGAAGCAGTGACAGATTTTGTCACGTGAAGTCTCTGTAGCGTGTGAAGAAAAGTTTAATTTTTGTTTATGTGGTGCTTTTAAATACAATTTTAAGTATATTTCAATAGTATTAGTAATAGTATTTTACGTAGATTGGTATTTATTGGCGACAAACAGGAAATCCTTATGAAGTTTTAAGTTATTAGAAAAAGTGTGTGAATTGCATACTTTATCCATATTAGGCTAACAGTTCGCGCGGTGTGGGCCAGGGAACGTCTGAGTGGAGAGCAGAAGCTTGTAGTGTGAGCAGGGACTACGTGTGACTGTACAATAGAAAGAGCACAAACGAGTAGCCTTAGTACTTTGAGTCATTATTCTCTCTTATTTTAATGACAATTATTATTTGGAGCTTCTCTCGCTACTGGACCTACGTGTGACTGTACAATAGAAAGAGTACTAAAGAGTAGCCTTAGTTCTTTGAGTCATTATTCTCTCTTATTTTAATGATAATTATTATTTGGAGCTTCCCTCACTTTGAAAGTCACGCCTCGCTACCAGACCTACGTGTGACTGTACAATAGAAAGAGTACTAAAGAGTAGCCTTAGTTCTTTGAGCCATTATTCTCTCTTATTTTAATGAAAACTATTATTTGGAGCTTCTCTTGCTTTGAAAGTCACGCCTCGCTACTGGAGCTACGTGTGACTATACAATAGAAAGAGTACTAAAGAGTAGCCTTAGTTCTTTGAGTCATTATTCTCTCTTATTTTAATGAAAATTATTATTTGGAGCTTCTCTCACTTTGAAAGTCACGCCTCGCTACTGGAGCTACGTGTGACTGTACAATAGAAAGAGTACTAAAGAGTAGCCTTAGTTCTTTAAGTCATTATTCTCTCTTATTTTAATGAAAACTATTATTTGGAGCTTCTCTTGCTTTGAAAGTCCCGCCTCGCTACTGGATCTCGTGTGACTACAATAGAAAGAGTATTAAAGAGTAGCCTCAGTTCGTTGAGTCATCATTCTTATTTTAATGAAAATTATTATTTGGAGCTTCTCTCACTTTGAAAGTCACGCCTCGCTACTGGATCTACGTGTGACTACAATAGAAAGAGTATTAAAGAGTAGCCTCAGTTCGTTGAGTCGTCATTCTTATTTTAATGAAAATTATTATTTGGAGCTTCTCTCACTTTGAAAGTCACGCCTCGCTACTGGATCTACGTGTGACTGTACAATAGAAAGAGTACTAAAGAGTAGCCTTAGTTCTTTAAGTCATTATTCTCTCTTATTTTAATGAAAACTATTATTTGGAGCTTCTCTCGCTTTGAAAGTCACGCCTCGCTACTGGATCTCGTGTGACTACAATAGAAAGAGTATTAAAGAGTAGCCTCAGTTCGTTGAGTCATAATTCTCTCTTATTTTAATGAAAATTATTATTTGGAGATTCCCTCGCTTTGAAAGTCACGCCTCGCTACTGGATCTACGTGTGACTGTACAATAGAAAGAGTACTAAAGAGTAGCCTTAGTTCTTTGAGTCATTATTCTCTCTTATCTTAATGACAATTATTACTTGAAGCTTCCCTCGCTTTGAAAGTCACGGCTCGCTACTGGACCTAAGTGTGACTGTACAATAGAAAGAGTACTAAAGAGTAGCCTTAGTTCTTTGAGTCATTATTCTCTCTTATCTTAATGACAATTATTACTTGAAGCTTCCCTTGCTTTGAAAGTCACGGCTCGCTACTGGACCTAAGTGTGACTGTACAATAGAAAGAGTACTAAAGAGTAGCCTTAGTTCTTTGAGTCATTATTCTCTCTTATCTTAATGACAATTATTACTTGAAGCTTCCCTTGCTTTGAAAGTCACGGCTCGCTACTGGACCTAAGTGTGACTGTACAATAGAAAGAGTACTTAGTTCATTGAGTCATTATTCTCTCTAATTTTAATGAAAATTATTATTTGGAGCTTTATTTATTTTGACGTAGATAGAACAGTAAGTGTTTGTACAAGAGTATAGAAAGTCATGTATACATCACAACGACCAAAACATTTGACTATCACTTAAAGTCTACTGTATTCTCAATAAGATAATGTTTATCTCGAAGTATATAGAGCAATAAGTGTCTGTACAAGAGTAGAGAAAGTCATGTATACATCACATAACGACCAAAACATTTGACTATCAGTTAAAGTCTACTGTATTCCCAATATGATAATGTTTATCTTGAAGTAGATAGAGCAGTAAGTGTTTGTACAAGAGTAGAGAAAGTCATGTATACATCACATAATAACCAAAACATTTGACTATCACTTAAACTCTACTGTATTCCCAATAAGATAATGTTTATCTTGAAGAAGATAGAGCAATAAGTGTTTGTACAAGAGTAGAGAAAGTCATGTATACATCACATAACGACCAAAACATTTGACTATCACTTAAAGTCTACTGTACTCTCAATAAGATAATGTTTGTCTTGAAGTAGATAGAGCAATAAGAATGCAGACTTACTGTTGAGTGGTATCATCTTGTTGTGAGTCGTGTTTGGTCTTCAGAGCTGCTCCTGGTATATACGAGAAAGGTCTCGGAGTTTCAGGAGTGGACTCCGTGTGCACGCTCGGCGTTTCTGTAAGTGGTTGTCTATGTTCTTTGGTTTTCTGAAAACATCAGACATTGTCTTTACTAACGAAGAGGTCACAAAGTTTTTAACTAATGGGCTTTCCGTAGAGAACTACCATCTCATCCCTTCCTCTGACATACAATAAGCTATATGTGGAATTGAGTAAACTTGTAGTACAATCCAAGGGACTTTACAGATGCAAACGTGACTGCTCTAAGATTCGGGTCAACACTGACCAGTACGCTCTCCGCACATATCTCTAACTTGAACCTCTGTTTGATAACGGAACTTTACCTGTTTTGGGGAGCGCCTGATTAGATTCCACACAACCCAAAGACCACAACTCAGAAGTATAAGATTGAAGAGCCACAGCAGAACAAACCGAGCAGACACCAAGGCCATTATCACTGCTGGTAGTGCTGTGAGTTCATCTGGTACGTCAGGAAGCGTCTCGGGTGAGTACCCAACTCCTAGGAACGTGAGGAAGTTCTCCATACCCTAAAACAGCATATGGTGTTGGTGATAGCGTCCGTCTGAGACACTGCAGGTAAATGAAGAATGTAAGTGTATACACGGCAAGTAACTTGAGGTGGCAGCTGGGAAAAGATGTACACTAAATGAATTAGTCTGTTACCAAGTCTAAAGGAAGGCTGAGGATTATTTTCTCTCGTACATTTGGAGCCATTACTGGTACCTGAATCAACTACTCCATATATATAAATCATCTTCAGCCTTCTTTTAGAATTGGTAACAGACTAATTCATTTAGTGTACATCTTTTCCCAGCTGCCACCTCAAGTCATTTGGACTATACCTTTGTCTGGCCGATGTGTCGAACAAAAGTGATGGTCGAAACAACATCCAGGACAATGTTCGCTGCTGTTGTCAGTAACCATGGCAGATAGCCAAACAGCAACTTTGTCTTGCAAATACTGGTTCCTACATCAGAAACAGAAACAAATACTTCATAAGCAGCTAGACTTTCTAGATGGTATTCCTAGTACACGGCTTTTATTAGCCTAGTGAAGACTAAATGAGGAATTGCCACCTCAAATGTCCAAAATCATATTTCTTGTTCTGAAGATGACAAATACATGTTTATCCGAAACTGCTGCTATTGTTACTTCCTCTATGTGTAGTAGGGCAATTATAAATATACAGGTGTAACAGAAACACTTATAGAAACTTCCGGTATGGCTTCCTTATACACTGCGATCCATATAAACCTGAACCATTTCAATAGGTCATAACTTTTGAACCAATAATAAGACACACGTACAACTTTGGTAGAATATAATACACAATGGGAGATTACATTACACTATTTACATCTCAGAGAAAATGTTGGAAGTGTCCTCCACCAGCATCTATACATGTTTGTACTCGTCTCACCATATTCTCTGAAGTTTTACGGAGAGTATCCTCGCCAATGTTACTTATTTCGATTCGAATGGATTCCTTGAGAACATCAATTGTCCGTGGCCTATTCTTGTACGCTCTATTTTTAGATACCCCACAAGAAAATTCCGGTGAGGTTAGGTCAGGGGATCTTATACTTACTTATTCTCTACTTATAAAATACCATCCCGCTAGCATTCTAGATCAGGTCGTAATTTTGGTATCTGCATTCTAGATACATGTGTAATGCTACAACGACATTTCTCTCCAAAGTTACTAGACTGGATAATGATAGTTTAATATAAATTCAGAAGGATAATATAACACAAAACAGTACATACCTATCAAGACCAGAGACGTTGCTGCCCATAAACAGCTTAAAACAGCGTAAGCCAAGTTTAACTGATGTGCTACGTAAACTGACTCCAACCTGTTCGGCCATGTCAGTGTTTCATTCAATAAACCGCTGCTAGATGACTCGTCAGTCACCAGTTCCACATTCGGAGAATCGGCACAATCCGTGTCTGCAAAATGTAAACAAATATATAACAACCTACAGTCGAATTTAAGTTAATATACAGAGGCCAACATAAGTAAACATATTTATTACTTATATTATTTTAAAGCTACGCAGAGTAAGCATGCGTAGATACAACTGGTTCAAAATAAACTTGAGTCTTCCATTAAACATATGAACTCATAAACAGCAACTGAAACTAATTTGTACTACAAGGAGAAATAAAATGGTTACTTTACATTGAAGCAGAAACCTCAGGTTCCAAGAGGGAAAAGATAACTAGAAATTAATACAACAGTAGAGATCATAAATAAGCATAATGGGAATAAAAAGGGAATAAATTTTATAAGAAATAAAGTTAAAAAGAATATTCGAAATAGCAATATAGTGTAAATGAAGGAAAAATCGGACAGGAGTTGCTTCTGAAGACAGACACGAGGCAGAAAATAGAACAATAGAACAAAAACCCTCGAAGGTTACTCCGACATTGAGACGCCAGCAAGATATGCGAAGCTTAAGAGAAACGTAGCCAAGCATGACAGAATACCGTTATGACGCTGAGAGGTCATACAACCCAAAGGGGTGGAAAATATTACTGCTGCATAGGAAAGACTACGAAAGTGACCAATAGGAGAAAATTAAAGAAATAAACCCTGCCAATAAAATGTAGAGTAAACCACGTGAAAGGCGTAAAATAGTAAAGGAATAGAAAATGGGCGGTGATAGACGAGAAAAGCTGGGAATACGACGGGGGGAAGGCGTCACTCTGGTACTTCATACGACGGGAAGAAGGCGTTTTATTGGGAGAGAAGTAGGATCCGATGTCGCAGTCCGAATCAGAGTTATGGTCTTGAAGACAGTGCAAAATTAGGGAATAAAGGGTGTTCGCAAAGCAACGTAAAACGTTAAGGGGAAAGGAAAACTAGGAAGGCAACGAAAGTGCTAGCAAGAGAGTAAAGAGATAGTCAGGTTAAAGAAAATAAAGGAATTGAGAGACGGTAAGCACGATTTTTCATAACCGAACCCTGAGAAAGAGATCCCAGCTCACCGACAATTAGACAAAACACCAACCTTTCCATCCCACCGTCAAACTCCTTCATAATCCATCCCTGCCAAAGCACTCAAAAGGACAACGAACCAAAAAGAACGCACACCAACATCTGGACATAAGTATTCGAACAGAGAAGAGCTAGTATTTAGTTATCATCCCCTTTCTTTGAATTACTTATGATAAACTTTTGGGCATTGTCTGTATGTGAATGCAGAGTCCATATTTCTCCACTCTGTTTGAAGAAGTTCTTTCAGATGATCCTTGCTTACACACACGCTCCTCGAGTTCCTTTCAGATGTTCTCTTATAGGATTTAAATCTGGAGATTGGGGCGATGTCTTCAAAGTGTGAGGAGTGTTGTACACGATCAATTTGTACACTTTCAGCAGTATGCTTCGGATCATTAATCTGCTGGAAGTAATAATCATGCTCTAATCCCAGCTTTACTGCACTCTTTTTAAGATTGTTTTCAAGAATCCTCTTGTATTTAAATTTGTCCATGATCCCATCTATGAACACCAGTTCCCCAAAGCCAGATGAAGCTATACAGCCCCACACCGTCACACTACTACCATCATGTTCTTAGGTTCCCATTCTGTACTTGGCAGTCTCCACACTTTAAGACGTCCATCACTCTTGTATAACCAGAATTTGCTCTCGTGCGACCAGAGAACTTTATCCCAGAATTCTGTTGGTTTCACCACAAATTCTATACGCGTTTTCTTATTCACTTTATTAACATATGGTTTCCTCCTAGGAACACCGGCATTGTACCCAGTACTATTTTAAACCCGTTCAACTGTTCTGGTGTGAACCACAGTGCCAGAATATTGCTCAAGGCATCCTCTAATCTCAGATGCAGTGACTCTTGGATTCTGCTTCACTATTTTTATTATTTGCCTCCTGTCTCTGGTAGTGAGTTTAGAAGGAGCGCCATTTCTAGGTTTATTTACAACAGCATTTGTCTGTTTGAAGCGTTGGATTATGCAGGACACTGTAGTTTTGCTTCTGTAAATGGTTTTTTTTTTTCAATTTCAGAGAGAGATCTGTTTTGTTTGTACATATTTATCACGATATTCCTCTCTGCCACCGTTGATTCCTTACCTTTACGTCCCATATTACCTGTGAGTTCACAATCGGCTGAATAACTTTGAGCACACTGCCTCGAGGCATAGCATAAACACAACTGCTATGTGGTAGGGTACGTCCAACTACCTTTCTCTCTGTTCAATTGGGTACGTTCGAATACTTATGTCCTCCAATAAGAGCGACAGTAGAGTAAATACAGTACAGATAGTGTAATAAATACATTCAAAATGATATTTTAAATATTGTTTCCGAGACACAAAAGGTTAATGTTTACATGTTTAACAATTCAATGCTGCCAAATAAATATTACAGTATTTATAGTACGTGCAATGTTACATGTTATATTATTCGAATACTTCTGTTGGCCTCTGTAGAATCCCGACAGTTCATTCGAAGGTTAAGCTAGGGAGAGTTTCTATGGCAACGATAGTAACCACACCTCTTTTACGCTGCAACTTCAGCCAATTAGGCGAGCCATTCACCTTTAGCCCCATGTCAAAGTTTTACCTAAAAGATCACTGTGTTGCCACATTGACGCAATTTTCAAATGCGACCTAATAAAGATACAAGACATTTTTTCAGAATTTTTGGAAACCACAAAATAATGAGCAGGAACCAAACGATACCAGTACAAAAGTTCATATTCTTTAGTGATATTTGAACGCCTTCTCTAGTGTTGAAATGAAGCGTTTTCTATACTTTTGATACTAAATATGCTTCAAGTTTGAACACACCTTTGAGTTACGTCATATATAATAATGATTGTATAATTATTGCACTTTTACAGTGTCTTTACCCATTATGGCAGTGCAAACCATTTATCGTCGACATACTTACAGAAATAGGCCAGGAATAACAAATAAAGAGCCCCGGTCTCCTTGTAGTGCACTTGTATACTGCAGTTGTAAAGAGACAATCCTATGAAAGCCAAGGTAATCCATAATACACTCTGAATCTGTAACAAAATAAATGTATTTAATATTATAAACAGAGAAAAATCTTCTCTGTGGACATAAGTTATTAGACATTTAAAAAACGTATACATAATATTAAGGGAGTTATGCGAGTTTTTACAGTCGCATATTAATCCAGTTTCGTTGAAGACATGGATTATCCCAAAACAAATACGTTTTAATATGGTATGTGTATTTCTATCCTCCACTATAAGAAAAAACACACCATTACGTGATACTTTTGTTGCTAAAAGGAAAGAGTTTTACTGTTAGACATGAATAATCTCTGTAAAGAGTCGAATTATCTCTACCAGAATCAATATGAGACAAAAACACATCATTACGCGATACTTTTGTTACTGAAAAGTAGGCCTTTTACTGTTAGACATGAATAATCTCTGTAAAGAGTCGAATTATCTCTACCAGAATCAATATGAGACAAAAACACATCATTACGCGATACTTTTGTTACTGAAAAGTAGGCCTTTTACTGTTAGACATGAATAATCTCTGTAAAGAGTCGAATTATCTCTACCAGAATCAATATGAGACAAAAACACATCATTACGCGATACTTTTGTTACTGAAAAGTAGGCCTTTTACTGTTAGACATGAATAATCTCTGTAAAGAGTCGAATTATCTCTACCAGAATCAATATGAGACAAAAACACATCATTACGCGATGCTTTTGTTACTGAAAAGTAGGCCTTTTACTGTTAGACATGAATAATCTCTGTAAAGAGTCGAATTATCTCTACCAGAATCAATATGAGACAAAAACACATCATTACGCGATACTTTTGTTACTGAAAAGTAGGCCTTTTACTGTTAGACATGAATAATCTCTGTAAAGAGTCGAATTATCTCTACCAGAATCAATATGAGACAAAAACACATCATTACGCGATACTTTTGTTACTGAAAAGTAGGCCTTTTACTGTTAGACATGAATAATCTCTGTAAAGAGCCGAATTATCTCTACCAGAGTCAATATGAGACAAAAACACATCATTACGCGATGCTTTTGTTACTGAAAAGTAGGCCTTTTACTGTTAGACATGAATAATCTCTGTAAAGAGTCGAATTATCTCTACCAGAATCAATATGAGACAAAAACACATCATTACGCGATACTTTTGTTACTGAAAAGTAGGCCTTTTACTGTTAGACATGAATAATCTCTGTAAAGAGTCGAATTATCTCTACCAGAATCAATATGAGACAAAAACACATCATTACGCGATACTTTTGTTACTGAAAAGTAGGCCTTTTACTGTTAGACATGAATAATCTCTGTAAAGAGTCGAATTATCTCTACCAGAATCAATATGAGACAAAAACACATCATTACGCGATGCTTTTGTTACTGAAAAGTAGGCCTTTTACTGTTAGACATGAATAATCTCTGTAAAGAGTCGAATTATCTCTACCAGAATCAATATGAGACAAAAACACATCATTACGCGATGCTTTTGTTACTGAAAAGTAGGCCTTTCACTGTTAGACATGAATAATCTCTGTAAAGAGTCGAATTATCTCTACCAGAGTCAATATGAGACAAAAGCACATCATTACGTGATACTCTTGTTACTGAAACGTAGGCCTTTTACTGTTGGACATGAATAATCTCTGTAAAGAGCCGAATTATCTCTACCAGAGTCAATATGAGACAAAAGTACATCATTACGTGATACTCTTGTTACTGAAAAGTAGGCCTTTTACTGTTAGACATGAATAATCTCTGTAAAGAGTCGAATTATCTCTACCAGAGTCAATATGAGACAAAAGCACATCATTACGCGATACTTTTGTTACTGAAAAGTAGACCTTTTACTGTTGGACATGAATAATCTCTGTAAAGAGTCGAATTATCTCTACCAGAGTCAATATGAGACAAAAACACATCGTTACGTGATACTTTTGTTACTGAGAAGTAGGCCTTTTACTGTTGGACATGAATAATCTCTGTAAAGAGTCGAATTATCTCTACCAGAGTCAATATGAGACAAAAGCACATCATTACGTGATACTCTTGTTACTGAAACGTAGGCCTTTTACTGTTAGACATGAATAATCTCTGTAAAGAGTCGAATTATCTCTACCAGAGTCAATATGAGACAAAAACACATCGTTACGTGATACTTTTGTTACTGAGAAGTAGGCCTTTTACTGTTGGACATGAATAATCTCTGTAAAGAGTCGAATTATCTCTACCAGAGTCAATATGAGACAAAAGCACATCATTACGTGATACTCTTGTTACTGAAACGTAGGCCTTTTACTGTTAGACATGAATAATCTCTGTAAAGAGTCGAATTATCTCTACCAGAGTCAATATGAGACAAAAGCACATCATTACGTGATACTCTTGTTACTGAAACGTAGGCCTTTTACTGTTAGACATGAATAATCTCTGTAAAGAGTCGAATTATCTCTACCAGAGTCAATATGAGACAAAAGCACATCATTACGTGATACTCTTGTTACTGAAAAGTAGGCCTTTTACTGTTGGACATGAATAATCTCTGTAAAGAGTCGAATTATCTCTACCAGAGTCAATATGAGACAAAAGCACATCATTACGTGATGCTCTTGTTACTGAAACGTAGGCCTTTTACTGTTGGACATGAATAATCTCTGTAAAGAGTCGAATTATCTCTACCAGAGTCAATATGAGACAAAAGTACATCATTACGTGATACTCTTTTTACTGAAACGTAGGCCTTTTACTGTTGGACATGAATAATCTCTGTAAAGAGTCGAATTATCTCTACCAGAGTCAATATGAGACAAAAGTACATCATTACGTGATACTCTTGTTACTGAAAAGTAGGCCTTTTACTGTTGGACATGAATAATCTCTGTAAAGAGTCGAATTATCTCTACCAGAGTCAATATGAGACAAAAGCACATCATTACGTGATACTCTTGTTACTGAAACGTAGGCCTTTTACTGTTAGACATGAATAATCTCAGTAAAGAGTCGAATTATCTCTACCAGAGTCAATATGAGACAAAAGCACATCATTACGTGATACTTTTGTTACTGAAACGTAGGCCTTTTACTGTTAGACATGAATAATCTCTGTAAAGAGTCGAATTATCTCTACCAGAGTCAATATGAGACAAAAGTACATAATTACGTGATACTCTTGTTACTGAAACGTAGGCCTTTTACTGTTAGACATGAATAATCTCAGTAAAGAGTCGAATTATCTCTACCAGAGTCAATATGAGACAAAAACACATCATTACGCGATACTTTTGTTGCTCAAATGAAAGCGTTTTACTATTAGACATGAATAATCTGTGCAGGAGTCGAATTATCTCTACCAGAGTCAATATAGCAGGTCAAGCAGAATAATAAAGTTAACATTTGCGAGACAAAAACACAACACCTACTCTAATATAGTGTGACTTTGTGGGTTCGTGAAATGAAAAGTCCAATTTCACCACTCAAAAATTTTCTTTATTTCCACCGACTTACAGTTTAACACTTGCCAATTACACAGAATTACTTGCTGCACACAATTACAATTCACCAGTTCGTCCGTTACAATTTCACTTGTACTCGCGATTACATAAACTCCGATGCACATACCAGTTACGTACAGTCTTCCGTTGCACAATCTTCTCGTTCATTAACACGTCACTGACTAACTCTTACACCAAGAACTGCGACCGTCTCCTCGCTCACACTCACTAACCAACTGACTGACTAACACTGACTGTCTGCAACCCCCCTTTATATAGGAATATCGCCGCCTTCCAGTGTCCGCGAGAATGTTCCAGTAAAAGAATGATCGAGAACCAGGTGTAAGGGAAACAGACGGCACAGTCATGTTTTTCCTCCATCACCACCGCCTGTCACCACTATAAGACAAACGAGGGGAGGGCGTAGCTAACACGGACCTCCCTCGTCTCCCGCTCTCAGCTGCTTTCATAGGGTGTTCCAGCGCTCGCGTTACAATAGTGTCAGAAACATTATATTATAATCTCTTTGACTATCGATCAGTCCGATGTTCGGTTTTTCTTTAGTTATTTGAAAAACTGGAAACGTACGATATCTACAATGTACAGAAACAAATTATAATGTTCTTATAATTCGTCATTCAAGTCCATTTTTTCATTAGTAATGGATAAAATGACGTATAGGACTAGCGAGTTTTGGTGCTTATCATTCTCTCGGCTGTAACGCTCTGTAAACATCAACTTACCTCGCAATTCCCATAAATAATTATAAACAGTTGCAGATGAGTTTTGTCATAAAGTTGACTGTAACGTTTGGACTGTATTTTTGTTTCGGGCGTATAATGTAGTATCCAACTTTCATCTACAGTAATTAAACAGTGTTGTCGCGCCAACAGAGCGTTGGAAATGTTCATTCGAACACGTTTTTTTTTTTTTTTTTTTTTTTTTTTTTTTTTTTTTTTGGTCTAACGTGAGTAAACGCGGCACTCAACGCGTGGACAGCTTTCTCATGTGTAAATGTTGATTTAATATGTGACAAACACGTTCTTTTGACATGTTCATAGCCTCTGCTGTCTTTCTCACTTTAATTCGGCGGTCGTCTAGCACCATTTGGTGAACTTTGGTGATGTTTTCGTCGGTAGTTGTAGTTTTTGGACGTCCCGAACGTTCATCGTCTCCCAAACTCTTACGGCCACGTTTAAATTCAGCTGCCCAAAATTTGACTGTGGTAAATGATGGTCCAGAGTCCCCATACACAGAATCCAACTCATCTTTGACTTGCGTAGGCGTTTTGCCTTTCAAAAACAAATATTTAATGACAGTTCGATACTTGATTTTGTCCATTTTCATAAAAACACTCACATCAACCCACTCAAACGACTGTTACATAACAACTGAGCGTCCAAAATGGCTGAAACTTTAGTGAGTAACTGTCAACAGATGAGCAACGAAATTCACTAGCTTTTATATGAGTGTTGCCATCTTCGTTGAGTTCGGAAAATTTTCAGACCGCCCTCGTACCTAATGAGAATAGCAATTTACTGTCTGTAAAACAAGTTTTCATTTACTACCCTAAAAAACTTTTTTTTCAATACTGGTCTGGGTTAAGAAGGTTTTATTACAATTCAATTTTCAATAGTTTGTCGTTTTTATCGGTATTCAATTGTTTGACATGATATCGTGCACTCAGCGAAGCTCTCGAAACATCTGGCGATCGATTTTGTTTCGTTTGTCCCTCTTAAAGTTAGAAAGAAATGTGTAATGAGGATATTTTATGAATATTTACGTCCATTAATGTGAAGTAGATAGAAAAATAAACTTTGCAAAAATAGCTCTTTGAAATTATATAAAAATTAAGGGATAGCAGTTAAAAAGTAATGTTATCTCATTTGTTAAAATTAAGTATATAATGCTTCATGAAAATGTCCAATGATGAACTGAATTACTTACGCAAACTTACTTAAGTACGTACACACAACAATTAACTTTGCTTTCTTTTGTTTAAAAGATCAAATTTCTGAAGAATTTCAAGGAAGTGTTTGAGTATAGAATATAAATTGAAATAAACATCTGGCAGTTATGATTTTCATAGCCAAAATACATTAATTGATATTAAAAATAAATTAGAAAACGAGGTTAATCTTTCATGAAAATACAGCAAGCTTTTATCTTATACAGCTCAGTTTGGAATTTAGATTACTGTACAATGTATTTCCTAGAGTTTTACTAACGATATTTGAAGTTTCTTTAGATCATACTTTAAATTCTGTATAACGTAAAATATAATTTGAGAAAGGCGTATGTCAGCGTGACATGTAGCAGTACTTACCAAGGACAGTATTCCTATTAGAAGTGAGACGAAACGTGAAATATAATTACAACATCCCATGGTAGAGTATTGCTGTGCAATAGAAGGATTTCTGTACAGTCCAAGATAAGATAAACATCATCATAACTTTCTGGAGCTGACGTGCAATGTTGTTATCTGCTTCCCTCACACTGAACAGAATTACTCTCATCTCAGTCAAATTCGAAATGTATCAACTAATTATCCTTAATCTGTATCTCTATAAAACAGATAATGAATGTGTATTTAGAGTTTGGAAATTCTTTCACAATTAAAAAGCCCAGTTAGTTCTAATGGCTGTAAAACACGTCTCATTTCATTTCGTAGCTTATTAAAATGTTGAAAAGCTGTTACAAATATGTCTGTACCTGATTATGACTCATTGAAGTTATAAAAGAACAGGCTGGTGAAGGAGGCCTTGACTTTAAGTTAATACCAAGGAGTAGAAAACAATTGGTATTCCACAGAATATAAATAGTTGTTGCACTTGACGGGTATAGAAACAAAATCCAGTCATATTTTATTGAAGGAATATAGCACATAGATGGCCATGACGTAACACTTCAAACAGAAGAATAATTACCCAACAATCGATCCTGTTTTGGTATAGAGGGTATTCGGCACTGCGTCCAGTCTTGATCTATTGTATCTATGTCCCCAAGTGGGCATCCCCATAAGGATGAGACTAGAGGAGACAGAGAACGACCGTCCCAAAGAGTCACGACAGCGCAGAGAGCACGGTCCCTACATTTCACTAGTTGCAAACTCCCCGGAAGGACAGCTCACCCTGCTGCGGTCCGGAAACGATCCAACAGACCGATTTCGGAGATCGGAGACCTCCTACGGGAGGAGGAAGTGGTGTTCCTCAGAGCATATCTTCCTGCCATGCACCACTGAGACTTCTAACCTCAAAGAGACAACTAGATGAGAGATGATAATGGAGGGACAGGAAATTCGGGGAATGTAATTAACCTACCCAACATTCACCTAGTGACCCGGGAAAACCCGTGGGTCAGGTAGGTCGGCCGTGGGATCAAACCCGGACCTCCCGAATGCAGGTCACAGACGAAACCGCCAGAGTCATCCCACTCAGTATTTTCTCTCATTGTTCACCATTATGCAAATGTCATTCTCATTCGTCATTAAAATATCTTAAACATGTAATACTGTTTTTTTTTTAATACAAATCGAAGAGCCGTTTTAAGAGCAACAAGGTATTCGAAAAATTCCCCATGCAAAGAGTAGTTTAGAAAGTGTGTAGTTGCTTGAAAGTCTCGAGTCACTTCTCTGGAAAATGAAGTTAAGTTCTGCTACTCACTGACAGACAGACACACATACAGAACTTTGTCTAAAAGTGCTTTTTGTTTCTTTTTTATTTATTTATTCATTTATTTTTTTAATTCAAGGAGCCTAAAAGGTGTGTGGTACACAACGTAAAAATGTAACTCACAAGTGTATATTTAATTGTAATCCTTTGTTTGTTTTTTTATATATAAAGACGTTTCTCTGTGATGTCTTTAGAACTGTGCCACTTCTGTATTCTGCACTCAGAGTTTGTTCTTTGTTTGCTATAATCTGTCATATTTAAATTGCTTAATGTTTTCGTTTTGTTTACTATTTCTATGTCACTAATCCCAGTGTTTCTCTCTATGGCCTTTGTAGCAGAGTTTGAAGAGATATATAGACAGCCTTTGATAAAGAAAGAAAGAAAGAAAGGCGGAAAGAAAGAAAGAATGACAGAAAGAAAGAAAGACGGAAAGAAAGAAACAAACAAAGAAAGAAACAAAGAAAGAAAGAAATAAAGAAAGAAAGAAAGAAAGAAAGAAAGAAAGAAAGAAAGAAAGCAAGAAAGGAAGGAAGGAAGGAAGAAAGAAAGAACGAACGAAATGAAGGAAGAAAGGAAGGAAGAAAGAAAGAAAGAAAGAAAGAAAGGAAGGAAGGAAGGAAGGAAGGAAGGAAGAAAGAAAGGCGGAAAGAAAGAAAGAATGAAAGACGGAAAGAAAGAAAGAAAGAAAGAAAGAAAGAAAGAAAGAAAGAAAGGAAGGAAGGAAGGAAGGAAGGAAGGAAGAAAGAACGAACGAAATAAAGGAAGAAAGAAAGAAAGAAAGCAAGAAAGAAAGAAAGAAAGAAAGAAAGAAAGAAAGAAAGAAAGAAAGAAAGAAAGAAAGAAAGAAAGAAAGAAAGAAAGAAAGAAAGAAAGAAAGAAAGAAAGAAAGAAAGAAAGAAAGAAAGAAAGAAAGAAAGAAAGAAAGAAAGAAAGAAAGAAAGAAAGAAAGAAAGAAAGAAAGAAAGAAAGAAAGAAAGAAAGAAAGAAAGAAAGAAAGAAAGAAAGAAAGAAAGAAAGAAAGAAAGAAAGAAAGAAAGAAAGAAAGAAAGAAAGAAAGAAAGAAAGAAAGAAAGAAAGAAAGAAAGAAAGAAAGAAAGAAAGAAAGAAAGAAAGAAAGAAAGAAAGAAAGAAAGAAAGAAAGAAAGAAAGAAAGAAAGAAAGAAAGAAAGAAAGAAAGAAAGAAAGAAAGAAAGAAAGAAAGAAAGAAAGAAAGAAAGAAAGAAAGAAAGAAAGAAAGAAAGAAAGAAAGAAAGAAAGAAAGAAATCAGGAAAAAAGAAAGGAAGGAAGAAGGAAAGAAAGGATAGAAGGAAGGCGCCGTGGGAGGAAAGGAGGGGGAGAGGGAAGTGAGGGGAAGCGAGGCAGTGATGGGAGGAAAGGTAAGGGTTGGGAGGGGCATGGAGGGAGGAAGGAAGGAAGGAAGGAAGGAAGGAAGGAAGGAAGGAAGGAAGGAAAGAAGGAAGGAAGGAAGGAATGCAAACTCTGGAAGTATATTTTTCTAAGTCGATATAGTTTCCACGGTTGGTTTAATGAAAATGTCTCTTTAGCGTTGTTCTACTGAATGCTCTCATAATTGAGTCTCAGTTACTGATAGCCGAGCGGTTATAGACAAGTATGTACCACCTAGACCTACAAAGGTTCACGTCGTCTCCACGGTTGGTTTACTGAACGCGTCTCTTTAGCTTCGTTCTACTGAATCCTCACATAATCGAGTCTCAGTTACTGATAGCCGAGAGGTTATAGACAAGTATGTACCACCTAGACCTACAAAGGTTCACGTCGTCTACACGGCTGGATTACTGAACGCGTCTCTTTAGCTTCGTTCTACTGAATCCTCACATAATTGAGTCTCAGTTACTGATAGCCGAGCGGTTATAGACGAGTATGTACCACCTAGACCTACAAAGGTCCACGTCGTCTCCACGGTTGGTTTACTGAACGCGTCTCTTTAGCTTCGTTCTACTGAATCCTCACATAATTGAGTCTCAGTTACTGATAGCCGAGAGGTTATAGACAAGTATGTACCACCTAGACCTACAAAGGTTCACGTCGTCTCCACGGTTGGTTTACTGAACACGTCACTTCAGCTTCGTTCTACTGAATCCTCACATAATTGAGTCTCAGTTACTGATAGCCGAGAGGTTATAGACAAGTATGTACCACCTAGACCTACAAAGGTTCACGTCGTCTCCACGGTTGGTTTACTGAACACGTCACTTCAGCTTCGTTCTACTGAATCCTCACATAATTGAGTCTCAGTTACTGATAGCCGAGCGGTTATAGACAAGTATGTACCACCTAGACCTACAAAGGTTCACGTCGTCTCCACGGCTGGTTTACTGAACGCGTCTCTTTAGCTTTGTTCTACTGAATCCTCACATAATTGAGTCTCAGTTACTGATAGCCGAGCGGTTATAGACAAGTATGTACCACCTAGACCTACAAAGGTTCACGTCGTCTCCACGGTTGGTTTACTGAACGCGTCTCTTTAGCTTCGTTCTACTGAATCCTCACATAATTGAGTCTCAGTTACTGATAGCCGAGAGGTTATAGACAAGTATGTACCACCTAGACCTACAAAGGTTCACGTCGTCTCCACGGTTGGTTTACTGAACGCGTCTCTTTAGCTTCGTTCTACTGAATCCTCACATAATTGAGTCTCAGTTACTGATAGCCGAGAGGTTATAGACAAGTATGTACCACCTAGACCTACAAAGGTTCACGTCGTTACCACGGCTGGTTTACTGAACGCGTCTCTTTAGCTTCGTTCTACTGAATCCTCTCATAATTGAGTCTCAGTTACTGATAGCCGAGCGGTTATAGACAAGTATGTACCACCTAGACCTACAAAGGTTCACGTCGTCTCCACGGCTGGTTTACTGAACGCGTCTCTTTAGCTTCATTCTACTGAATCCTCACATAATTGAGTCGCAGTTAGTGAATAACGAGCGGTTATAGACAAGTATGTACCACCTAGACCTACAAACGTTCTAATACGAAACATTTTATTGTAGAAATATGAAATGTCTATTACGTACATTGTAATATAACTTCCAATTGCTAAGGTTTACTTGATTTTATGACATTTATGCTCACACATAGAAAGTGAAACACTCTACTGTGTTTTTAAAATAAATGAAATAAATGTTCTATTCCGATATATAAAATAAAATTGTAAATTAACTTAGTGTCGGGTATGTGAACTCTGCTTCTATTACTGCCCTCAATCTGTGGGGCATGGATGAGAACAAATGCCTAACGAAATTTTCATGAGAGAATACGTCGTATTATATGCCAGCAACATTCATAACAAATGAATGAGCCCGAGTGTTTGCACAACCAACATTAAGGCAATTTTCTAATAACATTTGTTTTGAAAGCCACAAGAATAGGTTCCTGCGTTTTTATAAATGAATGTGTTTAAGTTATTATATATCTTCTGTAAGAAAAAGATAAGACACGTAACAATAATGAAAAGAAACATTCACATTAAGGATTCGAAGTCATGTTTATCTACTTACGAGACACATGTTACCGCTCGGCTACCAAGTCACAAAGCATCTCCCTATCTATCACATAGCTTTGAAATGTAGCCAGAGTGATATTAAAGCGTACATTGTGAACGCAGCGTCATCGAATACTTCAGATGTTTCTGGATTCAAATCCCCCCCCCCCCTAAAGGTTGTGTATAGTCAGTGTAGCGCTCCGGCAGCCAAACGCTTTATTGCGTATAAAATCTTACCTCTTAGACGATGCTAGAAAAGTCGTCCTCCTTTGGCTAAATGTTCTTTGTATTTGTAAAACACATTTACATTTACTCCTCTGGGTTCAGCAATCGTAGTTGTTTTAGATTGCATTTGTGATGTCCTTTAATTTCTATCATTTGTGAGAGTTTGTCTGCTCTTCATGTAACCTCACAGACTGTTAAATGTGATAAAAACTGCCGTTGCTGTATGAGCTACGTAAGCTGCCAAGGGCCAAAATTTATTTGCTGCTTCTTGTGTCGTATCAGAAATTGGAGAACTACAGAAGTGTGAAGCTACCAAGAATTAAACTACAGCACGTGCGGCAGAGATTTTGCACGACATTTTTCTTGAGTATTGTCAACCAATTAAACCTAGGCTGGAATGTTCTAAAGATGAGGTTATGTTATCTGCAGTAGAGTTTAAACCAGAGAGTCTAGAAATGTCTAACTATGCTCTACACTTCAGTAATGCAACGGAATTTTCCACGCACGTTTGCACCTGAAGGAACATAATGTGCAGAGCATGATTGACTTGTAATTTGCACTTCTCCGTGAACTACATGCGCAAACTGTACACGTCACTAAACGGCAGCAGGAATGTCTAATGCAGACATACATTCTACCAAGAATTTGTCCACTGCGTTTCTTTTGCTTAAAATACAAATAACTGACGTGTTCGATTCATATGATTTTCTCTACTCACTTCTCTAAAACGACTCACACTCTTCTGTATAGCTTCTTTCTTGCTTCTTTTTTGTGTAATTTACGTCCTCCAACGTCAAGTCATATCGGACGATGAATGAAATGGATGATATGATGCTCAAATGAGCCCGGGGTCCATAAAGCCTACAGTTTCCAGACATTCGTCTTTAAGGATAAGGGAAATCTCGGAAAAAACCTTGTCCAGGTAACTCACCCGGACTGAGTTTCGAACTCGGGACCTCTTGAACGTGAGGCAGACATGCTACCATCTACGCTGTCAGTACTACCAAAATCTGAAGATAAAATAAACTTAAAAACAGAATCGACTGCCAGTATTTGAAAATTCATTACGCGATGTTTATTTTTAAAATAAATATCTTTTCCCAAACCATTAAATCTATCGGACCATTCAATTGTTTTAATCATGTAACTTCTGGATTTATTTCATGTTTAAATGACCAAAATGGTCTGCTACTGCCGATTTATCAATTTGTTTATACTTAATGTTACGAAAATGTTCTTTCGTTCTGGTTTCTAAATTACGTTTACGTTGACATCGGTTAGATGTCAGATGTTAGTTGGCAACGGGAATCGAACTCGGACCTCCGGAATGCGGGCCACTGACAAAACCGCCTGAGCCATTCCGGTGCTACACGAGGCAAAAATTTCCGTTTCTAAGGAAAAACGTAAACCAACAAAATACGTTAGGTTATTTAATGGAAATTAATTATTCTTTCACACTGGCCGTGTGTACGCTAAATTGTGGAAACGTAGAGTCAGACTGAAAAATTCAATGCCATAGCCGGGATTTGAACCACGGATCTTCTGGTTTCCGTCCAGCCGCACTACCATTGTGCTACTATGGCCAACGTGCCGGCTATGGCATTGAATTTTTCAGTCTGACTCTACGTTTCCACAATTTAGCCTACACACGGCCAGTGTGAAAGAATAATTAATTTCCATTAAATAACCTAATAGTGGTTTAATATATGAAACCCGGGCTTTAAAGTACTTACAATATGTAAGTCGCCATTAAGGCAGTTGTCTCATGTATGTATGAGAACTCCTAAGTGGTTTACCGGGAAAATACGAGTCAGTTGGAGAATTTAATGTCATATCGGCACGTTGGCCATAGTAGCACAATGGTAGTGCGGCTGGACGGAACCCAGAAGATCCGTGGTTCAAATCCCGGCTATGGCATTGAATTTTTTCAGTCTGTCTCTACGTTTCCACAACAAAATACAGTTGCAGTTTTTCTAGAAGCTTCCATACTGAGCATCATATGACATTTATTCGACAGTGATGGTGATTACAACAAAGTGCCATAGCTTTTATTTCTAGCAGACATTATTGCGTCACGTCCAGCACATGCGCCATGTGGAAGAGAACGAGCTAAATTAAACAATAGACAATGCCAAAACGAATGTAAAATCCACACCAGCACTTCACTTTGTTTGGAAGCGTGGCCGTACTACGGGGAACTGTTTTCTCTGGACTAACCTGTTCTGTGCGCTCTCCGTGTGTCGACTAATCAGCTGACACAGTCAGGGCTTGTTACGTTCCAAGACCGCGTGTTAGTGTTGTTACAAATCCGTATACTTTAACACACCGAATCATCATGTCAATTCCTAACCATAAACTGTTCACTATTTTTAATAGTGAGGCGGACTGCCTGCTGTTTGTGTGTCCCACCGAGAACGGTTTGTAGTACCGTGATTAAACTGAGTAATAGGCTCCATTCATTATATAAATTTGTTCTTATGGACAAAAAACTCGATTGCATCAGAGAAATGTTAGAACAAAGTCCAAGGAAAGCGTGCACAAAGTTTAGCATTTTTCAAGCACCTTTTATTTACATGGTTATGAAGAAGTGATAAATATGAATGCATATTTGGTGAAAAGCGTGACATATTTGCTATCATTTCCAACTTCTGTGATGTGGTTATTGTAATTATACTTTGTATATATTTGAATTTGAGAGGTTATGAATATATGAGCTGAAGACTCCGCCGGGAAATATGCTTCTAGGTTAGACCAGCCACTTGTCCAAACGAAAATAATGTCATTACGTCTTCCTTGGAAATTAAATTATGAGATGTGATATCTGTTAAACATTTGTGAGAGGATTTGCATAAGAATAAAAAATGTCATAAACTTTGGCTATGAACCAATCTTTGTTCTTTTTTTTTCCAGATGTAATAGAGTTTTCCATCTGTAATAACATGTTGATTTACTTTCGTTTCTTATCAACGATTTCGATACCTTAAATATGTTCACAATATTATGGATTGTTTCTCTTTGAGGCATACATACACAAGGGAATTTGTTCCATTTTGTATAAGAGTTTTGTCACATAGAAGTCATACACAAAGTTTGTAGGTGCTGAAGTATAACGGACATTATAGTAGCACTAATCTAAAACTCAACACCAACACCAAAGTTCAATAAATAAGGTCATCACAATGATTCTCGTTAACATCAACATTATCGCCAAACCTTGTAAACTCCAAGCTTTCATGTTCGATTAAACAAAAGAGGGGGGAAAAACACTATCGCACTGCACACAAACAAAAAAAGAAGAGATATTGAATCATTTGACGGGAAATTGATTAATTTACTTCAAAAACATCGTTGTCTTTATAATAAAAAGCATAAAAACTACAGAGATAATTTACTGAAGGAAAAAATTTGGAAGCAAATAACAAATGAACTCCAATGTGAAGGTAGCCATGAGTTGTTTATATTATTTACTATGTTATCTGTCGACTTTGTGAGAAACTTCAGGTTAGGTAGGCTATAATATATTTTTCTTTCTTTATGTATGGGAATGCCATAACATAATAATTACTAATTGTTATTATTTGCCTCAAATGTCATTGTAGTTGGGAAACTTTTATTTTTAAGTGCTAAACTATTCCGAAGGCTTAGAAAAAGAGTCGTTTCGTGAAATATAATAGTGTAGTACAAATTTAATTAAAAACATTCGACTGTCAACGTTTTAAAAATGTTTAATAAAAGTATTTATTATTTTATTTTGATGTTGACGTTATAATGTCATTGTAAATGGCGAAGCATATCAAAGGGGTGAATAAGGGAGGGGCAGATGTACATATTGAAAATAATCTAAAATATATTCAAAAATGGTTTAGTGCCAATATGTTAATATTGAGTAAGGAGAAAACAGCAGCCCTAAGCTTCTATAATAAAATGAGTGGAAGTCAATTGTATCCAAAATTAATGCTGGGACAAGACCAAATACATTACGTACAAACTATCAAATTTCTGGGACTAATACTAGATGAAAATTTAAATTGGGAAACTCACATAGAGGCATTGACGAAAAAGCTTAGTAAAATGTGTTTCTTAATGAGGGCGATTACAGGCATGTCAAGCTTGAAAGTTCGGAGAATAGTGTACTTTTCATATATACACAGTTTGTTGGCATATGGTATAATTTTTTGGGGAAGTTCTAAAGACAGTATAAAAGTATTCAGATACCAAAAGAAAATAATTAGAATCATAGCAGATGTCTCAAGCACAACTAGTTGTAAGCCATACTTCAGTAAATTAGGTATCTTACCACTACCAAGTATATACATATATGAAACTCTTGTACATATGAAAGCAAGCCTAAGTTTATTCAAAACAAATTGTGAAATTCATATACACAACACTAGAACAAAGAATAATTTATTTGTGAAGTCACACAAAACAAAGATATATGAAAATAGTTTCACATATGCTGGCTTACATCTTTACAATAAGCTACCTGAATCTATAAAAAAGATTGAATCACAACATCAATTTAAGAAATTGTTATTAAACTTCCTTAGAGCCAATTGCTTCTACAGCGTGGATGAATTTTTAAATTTGTAAATATTTAGTTAGCTACCTTAATTATAATTATTGTACTTAGTTTTTAATTTGACGTGTCCTATAACATGTACATGTTTTAATGGATGAATCAATAAATCAAATCAAATCATATTCATGTCATACGTTCTATGTGAGTGTAGCTTGAAGTTCGTAATACGAGCATGAATCTATAGAAATTAGTGAACTGTTGGGACAGTAAGAAATTAGTTTTTCACGAAGTGGATGAGCTTGGTCATCCTCGATCAGGGCTGTTGTCATAACTCATTAGCACGCGTGACTCATACGTTACATTAAAAAGGACGCGGCGAGGACAATATTCCCATTTTGTCAGCAGAGTTATAGCTGCTATTTCATCATGAGCACTAAATGCCTTTCCTCGGTAAGTCATTGTAAATGTTGATTTTGTACAACTGTTACAATTAGCTTTCGGTTGCGATCGTTTTGTGAAATGATACAGCTAATGCTATTTGTTTGTGTTTTGTTTCTGCAGGTTGGGGTCCAGGTGTTGCTGCTGTCAGCATGTATGGCGATCTTCTTTCTCCAATCTGTAGCTCATCCTATCCAAGAAGACGAAGATACATCGCCGACTTCCGCTGATGGAAACAGTACGCAAGATGCGTAAGTAAAACTGTCTTTGTGTCCTTCGACCTGTGTCTATGTCTTCCTCTCAAGAGTGTCCCATTACAGGCATAGGTACAATAGACCAAGTTTGCACCCCTGTTACGTACCCCAGTCCTTTGCCCCCGGGGGTGGGGCCTCGGGCTAGATCAGGTTTTGTCCATTGTCTGCAAGCACTTTCTCCATCTTCCTTACATGTACTGCCTCTGTGATTTCTTCATTTGTTTACATTATGCATTACTGCATATCTTTTAATACTCTTAGATATGTCATTACTTCTGCATTTATTTATCCCATTCTCTTTCCTCTATTACTTTCTTTACTACGTACGTACAGCAGATAGACAAAGTCTTGCATTCCACCCCAAAAATAAATACCTGGTAAAATATGAAGGTAGTTACAGTGAAGTAACAAATATATACAAATATAATAACTTGTAAAAAAACTTCACTTATCTTAAAAGAAAATGATGAAAATTTTCTTATTAACTGATGAGGATCGAGATTTCGTGAATATCCATTCACATCATCAGCTCAAACAAGCTCGTTGTCAAGGTCACGCTCACTAGATGTCACTATGTTTTCGCCAGTACTACCAAAATCTGAAAATGAAATAAACTTAAAAACAGAATCGACTGCCGGTATTTCAAAATTCATTACGCGATGTTTATTTTTTAAAATAAATATTTGTTCCCCAACCATTAAATCTATCGGCACATTTAATTGTTTCAATAATTTAACTTCACGATTTATTTCATGGTTAAATGACCAAAAATGATCTGCTACTGCCGATTTATCAGTTTGTTTATACTTAATGTTACGAAAATGTTCTTTCGTTCTGGTTTCCAAATTACGTTTTGTCTTTCCAACATAAACTTTATCACAATCTAAACAATTAAATTGATAAACGCTAGATTTTTTATTATTAGGAATTTTATCTTCTTAGAGAAATGTAGTAAACTTTTTAATATGATACTTATTTTGAGGAACTAAAGTTACACCAAACTCTTTAAAAAATTTTGTTTGAAAATGTTTATTAACCCAAGGATGGTAAGTACAATTTTTAATGTTATAATCGCCTTTTATTTTCAAGGGTAGAAATATTAATTTTCTTTTAAGATAAGTGAAGTTTTATGTTACAACTTATACTTGTATCAGGGGCGGTTCTTCCTTGATGCGTTTGAATCGCCGAGTCACCTATTTGTTCGTTAATAACTTACATGGTTACGTTTATTTCCTAGCATTTAATTTTCCTTTATCAAAGTTCTGCAAGCTCGCGGTCGCGTGTCGATAATGCGGTTAACTTACTTCCCGACTAGTGATTCGTTATTAAAAGGCCAAGGTGACTGTTACTAATGCGACGGTTGGAGGGGCAGAGTGTTGATGGTTACCATGGCTACGGATTCGATTCATAGATATTCCGCACCAACTCGTGTCGCCAACACAATACAGGACTTAATTGTTCTTTCACACTAGCCGTGTGTAGGACGCAAGAGACTATGAAAGAGTAGAGCTAGACTGAAAAATTCGATGCCATAGCCGGGATTTGAACCACGGATCTTCTGGTCTCCGTCCAGCCGCTCTAACCATTTGAGCTACTAAGGCCAACGTGCCGACATGACATTAAATACTCCAACTGACTCGTATTTTTCCCGGTAAAGCACTAGGAGTTCTCATACACACATGAGCCAACTACCTTAATGCCGACTTACAACGTGTAAGTACTTTAAGGCCTGATGATGATGATGATGATGATGATGATGATGATGATGATGATGATGATGATGATGATGATGATGATGATGATGATGATGATGATGCTCAACTACAGCGGTTATAGCGCCACTTTAAGGCCCAAGCTTTATAGTGAGTGAGTGTGTGGTGTTTTAGGGCCCGTCGACAGCAAGGTCATTTGGGCCCGAAGTCAAGACTAAAACCTAAAAGCTACACAAATTAGGCTAAAAAGGTAAAATAAAATAAAATCACTCAACTATTAAAAGTACATAAAAAAGCCCATCCCAAGACTAACAATTTAAAATCTCTAAAATTAACAAATTTAAAATATAGGTTATATATGTTTATAAAAACCAATTTTGGCAACGAACCGCAGTGCCTTTACCACGGCCACTGGGTCGTCCCCTAAAACTCCCAGCAAGTTAGTCCCCAAGCCTATTGACTGGCGAACGCGGGCGTACTGCGGGCAATCAAGCAATACATGCCGCACAGTGAGGCGTACTGCACATGGAGCACACACAGGGGCCGGTTCCCCTCTTAACAAATGGCCATGAGTCGCTCGTGTGTGCCCAATTCTCAGCCGGGTGAGTATCACCTCGGCCCGCCGGTTATCCTTGCAGGAAGTTAGCCAGGGTTGTACGCTCTCCTTTATCACCCGGAGTTGTGTGCCTTCCAAAGCTGTCCAGGATTGCTGCCAAGCAGATAGGAGCTGACGACGGAAAAAACGTTGCACATCCTGGTATGGCACCGTAGTTGTTAAACTCCGGGGTAAACGGATAGTTAAGCACTATTAGGTCAATTAATGGAAATTAATTGTTCTTAAAGTACTTACAGCATAGTAAGTCGTCCTTAAGGTAGTTGTCTCATGTGTTTATGAGAACTTCTAAGTGGTTTACCCGGAAAAAACACGAGTCAGTTGATAACGAAATTAAGGGATGCGATATATATAAAGAATCGCAATGGATTTCAAAGTAATGTATATTTGTGTGGAACGCGTGCAGGTGCAGTCGAGTTGAATAGCAACGTGGTTGAGTTGTGTAACAAAAGACAAGGGGAAAAACAAAATTCTAAGGGATAGCACTTGACTGTGTGAATAGGGCATTCTTCGGATCCTTCATAATGGCGACAAAATAGCCACAAAGGGAATCTTTGGTTGAATGAAGAGGGCTTCCAGAAAGTGAAAGTGACACACACCCCACGCGCAGCTGTGGTCATTCAGTTCATGGCGTGAGGCCGATTAGGGCGGTCAACTTCTTCTGTCTTGGGCCAGGCAGAACAGAAGTGATCGAGTAATAAGCATTCCGCCTTCAGTAACTTTAAACACTGATATTGGTAATCCTTGGTCGGCAACTTTGAGTTTAATGTAATAATAAAAGAAGCAGTCATTAAACCAGTTTGAAACGGGCATTACAGTGTCATTAAACCATCCTTCTGATCCATACCCACGCATACCCTGTGAGATTAACCTCATTGCTTTACCCTGAGCTAAATACCATTTGCTTCAAATTGTCACCCCAACTTGGAACTGTGTGCCACCCATTATATATTGTTGGCGAGCAAAGATTACCACTTTGGCGCTACAGTTTGATATACTAATGTTTAGCTCAGGGTAAAGCAATGAGGTTTCTCACAGGGTATGCGTGGGTATGGATCAGAAGGATGGTTTAATGACACTGTAATGCCCGTTTCAAACTGGTTTAATGACTGCTTCTTTTCTTAAGAACATCGAACTTGAAGTTGCCGACCAAGGATTACCAATATATCACTGTTTAGAGTTACTAAAGGCGGAGTGCTTATTACTCGATAATAGTTAATTAGTTACGTATAAACCGACAAATACTTCTCTCATCACTTTTGGTCTGTCATCGGCCAGGACAGAAGAAGTTGACCGGTTAACCGCCCTCACGCCTCGGACTGAATGAATGACCACAGATACGCGTGGTTGTAGCACTTTCACTTTCTAGAAGCCCCTTATTCAACCAAAGATTCCCTTTGTGACAATCGTGTCCATTGTCATTATTAGGGACCGAAGGATGCCCTATTCACAAAGTGCCACCCTTTAGAAATCTGCTAAGGGCACTGTTCTTACATTTCTTTTGTTATAACAACTCAACCAGCTGTACCTGTTCGTGTCGTAACGAACATACAAGACTCCTTTGAAATCCATTACGATTCTTTATACATGGGAATTCTTAATTTCGGTATCACAGTTGGAGAATTTAATGTTCCATTGGCACGTTGGCCATAGTAGCTCAATTGGTTACAGCGGCTGGACGGAGACCAGAAGATCCGTGGTTCAAATCCCAGCTATGGCACTGAATTTTTGTCTGGCTCTACCCTTTCACAATACAGCACCCTTTTCCTACTTTTTCGTTTATTTGAAGAGAAATCTGTTGGTAGAAGTGGTAACCCCGCGTGTCATGTTTCACTGTTTATCATCAATTTGCATCCTGAGTAAAAACGTAATTTTTTGTGATCAGTAAAACATACACCAGGAAATTTAAGACTCGTTGGTATGAGGAACATAATTGTATCGGATTGAAGGAGCTGGGGACAAAATTGCAGACGCTCTTCGGAAAGCTCACGTCTATATCTTGTAAAATACAATGAGTACGTTGAGCTTAACAGACTTTTCATGCAATATCCCATTAGGGAAGCAGGCAACAAATGACATTTCGTGGACATATTGAAAGCATGGACTCTTTAAATAAAGACAATTTTAAGGAACTTTTGGATTCATATACAGAGGGATGCCCAATCGAAATTCAAAACCACTATTCCAGTATAAAATCCATTTTTGCAAATTTAGCTAATTTTCCGAGTCACCAAGTAATTCATCCAGAGCCACGCCTGATTTGTATATTATTAAATACCTAATTTAAAAACATGTATTGAGATTCCCTGAATTCAAAGAAGCAGTTTTGGAGAAAGCCTGCCCTGCAAATGTCCATGTGAACATGTAAGCTGAAAAATGAAGGAGAAAAGAAAAGTTCAGTAGGCACCAAACTTGGTATTGAAATTCAGCATTTGCCAAGAAAGGGATACAACGATTTTCAAGAAAATTTCTTGCTCTAAACTAGTTTCTCCATGGGACATGTTTTGTAAATTTTGATTATTTTTCAAAATTGGCTCTAATATTTTTATTTAAATTACCATTTGTTTTAAGATATTTTCATGACAAATGAAGTATGTCTTCAATTTTCTATGAAAGTCCTCAAAAGTTCTCTTTATTCTGAAAGACTTTTGTATAACTGATAAACTGTAAGAGATAGACAAAATATTACTACACAACAAATGAACGTCTTGTTAAAACATACGAGGATCGGCTGATAAGTCCCGGCCTCACAATAAAAACAATAAAAGAAAAACATTAAAATATTTTTTTTCTCCATTTCTCAAAGTAATCTCCAGAAAGGCTAATACATTTCTCATACTGGTTTTCTAATTTAATTAAACCATCTCTGTAGTGCAATTTATCATGGTCCTAAAAATAGCTGCTTACCGTATCAATGACCTCGTTGCTGTGAAACCTTCATCCTCCAAGAAAATTTTGAGGTTCGGGAACAGGTGGTAGTCACTGGGTGCTAGATCTGGCAAATAGGGTAGATGTTCAAACAATTCAAACTTTAATTCACACATTTTTCCAATTTTAATGACTGAACGATGGATGGAAGTTTGTCATGAAGAAATAAGATTCTTTTCTTTGCCAAATGACGTCTTTTTCTTTTCACCTTATCACTCAAATGTTGCAGTAAGCTTGTCACTAGTGATACTTTTACCCTTTTCCAAGTAATCAATAAAAATGATTCCGTGTGCATCCCAGTAAACACTCGCCATAACCTTGTTAGCTGACAAAATTGTCTTTGCCTTTTGTGGGGTTGGTTCACCTGGCACAATCCACCGTTTTGACTGTCATTTACTTTCTGAGGGTAGTGATGTAACCAAGTTTCATCTCTGATAATAAGCTGTCTCAAAAAGTTACTGAGATTTTTACGGTAGAGCTCCAAATTCTTAACAGTTTTTCTTTGCAACTTTTGATCAAGTGTCAACACTTGCACAGACCTTATATAAGCCCAAAATATTACTTAAAATATTACCTACATGTTCTTTTTATATGTTCACAGCCTCTGCTATCTCAAACGACTTTAATCTGCGATCTTCCAGTACTAAACGATGAATTTTTTCAATGATCTCTAGAGTTGTGACTTACACATGACGTCCAGAGCGAGGCTCATCACTAGTGCTCGTACATCCCATTTTAAACTCTACAACCAACCTTTTAATTATTGTATATGAAGGGACAGAGCGAGGCTCATCACTAGTGCTCGTACGTCCCATTTTAAACTCTACAACTCACCTTTTAATTATTGTATATGAAGGGACAGAGCAGGACTCATTACTAGTATTCGTACGTCCCATTTTAAACTCCACAACCAATCTTTTAATCATATTGTATATGAAGGGACAGAGCGAGGCTCATCACTAGTACTCATACGTCCCATTTTAAACTCTACAACCAACCTTTTAATTATTATATATGAAGGGACAGAGCGAGGCTCATCACTAGTACTCATACGTCCCATTTTAAACTCTACAACCAACCTTTTAATTATTATATATGAAGGGACAGAGCGAGGCTCATCACTAGTACTCGTACGTCCCATTTTAAACTCTACAACCAACCTTTTAAGTATTGTAAACGAAGGGACAAGGTCTTTCAATGAACTGTCCATTTCCTCCTTGATTTCTTTAGGCGTTAAGCCTTTCAAATGAAAGTATTTAATCTCTGCTCGTTTTTCCAAATCCTACATGTTCGTGAAACCTCTACACTTGTCTTCTTCAAAATGCTTTCACTCAAAAACTAAACAAGCTATTGACCTGTAACTATGACCCAGTGGTGCCATCTCTATGTGAGGCCCAGGACTTATTAGCCGACCCTTATACAGTTAATATAAAATGCATTCTTTTTTGTGTATTTGGCAGTAACTATCTTTAAGTATTGCTTGTTATTACTCTGAATCTTCCAACACTTGTACTTCTCTCAAAAGATGCATTATTTTTTACCACTGCTTCTGCTATTAAAACAACTCCCATAAATGATTACCGTAACTAATCTTGAGTAGAAAATAAGCCTTGAAGAATGCTAGAGAAACTAAAGTTAATGTAACCCATTAGATTTTACTTCAAATTTCACAACTATAAATTAAAGCTGGTATTGCCACTATCTTGTGGCTATTTAAGTTTTCTTTTCTTTTTAATGAACTTAGTAATATTCAACAATTATATTGGAATTAACTTACTTTATTATTTAAATCTTGATTGTCTATATACGTCATATTTGATCATACTTGTTCTAGTAATACGTTTTTAATGCAAAACTAACATGTATTTTGCAGGTATATAATTGAGAGTGTGCAATTTGAAATTGGAACACTTGAGAGTGAAGAACTGGGTGACGAAAATGCAACAGCAATACCTGGCAAAACAGAGAAGTAAGTAAACGAGCAAAACATTTATGCAACTCACATTCATTCGCAATATTTGCTGAAACTAAGACCCAATTCAGGCTATGAAGCAAAATGTTAAATTAACAAAAGCTATTTGCAGTCAATTTTTTTAAGTTCTTCACTTATTGATGTGTGTTTGGAGGAATTTAGTAACAGTGACATCAAAATTAATATAAAAATTATTTGTGGTTGGTTTATTGACACTCGTCACTTACTTTTTCATATATTTATGAGAGACTAGTTTCAAAGGCCCTGGCCTCCATTTTCAATCTCTTTCCAACTGGCATCTGTTGTCTGCTCTCTCTGGTGGTGGAACTATGAACTTTTTTGTCAAATTATCTACTGGCGGGATTTCAAAGTTCATTACGCGATCCTTATTTTTCCAGATGAATATGTTCTCCCATGTTGTCAATCTATTTTGGTTTATCACTCCTTTTAATAATTTTGGATTTGGATCAATGTCATGGTTTTCATTCCAAAAATGAAATGCTACTGCTGACTTGTCTTCTTGTTTCAATCTGATGTTTCTAAAGTGTTATTTGACTCTGGTTTTTAAATTTCTTTTTGTTTGACCTATGTAGCATTTGTCACAATTCTTACAATTTATTTGGTATATTCCAGATTTGTTACCTGAAGGAATTTCATCTTTTGTTTTTGAATTTAGTAATTTTAAAATTGAGTATCTATTAGTAGGTGCCAAGATGATATTTTGTTCCTTGAATATCTTTTTAAATTTATTAAATGTTTTTGGATGATATGTGAATGAACTGAATATACTGTTGATTTCTTTTTCTTTAATAAATGTGGTTGCTTCCTTAATGGTTTTCTTTAGTTTAGATTTTCTAATTTTCTTCAACACCAAACTTTTGTTGTATCCGTTTTCTTCTGCTATGTGTATTATTGCTTTTTGTTCCTTGAAATATTATTCTATTTCCATGGGTATGCTGACTAGTCTGTGTGTAAGGCTGTTTATTATTGCATGTTTATGTGTAATTGGGTTGTGGCTATTATTTTTTATATAATTTTCTGAATGTGTTGGCTTCCTGTAAATTCCAAATTTTATTTTTGTATCATTCCTGATGATATTTAGATCCAAGAAAGGTAGTTGTCCATTGATTTCCTTTTCTATTGTGAATTTGATAGTCCTTTCTTGCAGATTGAGTAATTTTAATGCATCATCTAAATGTTTACTTGGTACAATTGCAAAGATGTCGTCAACATATCTATACCATACCTTGAAGATCAATGGGAAGGACTTTTTAATTTGTGTTTCAAATGCACTCATAAATAAGTTAGCCAAAAAAGGTGAAAGTGGATTGCCCATTGATAATCCTGATTTCTGCTTGTAGTGTTTTCCATTAAAGCTGAAGAAGTTTTGTTCAATGCATATTTTTGTTAGAGAAATATATTCTTCTGCTTCTATTGCTTCCATATCAATTGTAGCTAGCCATTTTTTTAACACAGTCTGCAATTTTTCTGTTGGTATGCTTGGAAATAAAGATGTGACATCAAATGAAACCAGTCTGTCATTTTTGTCCAAATTTATATCTTTGATTTTTTCCACTAAATATAAAGAGTTTCTTAAATTTGCACTTTCAAATTTTGGAAAACTATTAAATTTACTTAGTAACCATTTGGCCAAATTATATGTGGGGGCATTTATGCATGAGACCTATTACTAGTAGCATAAATGCCCCCACATATAATTTGGCCAAATGGTTACTAAGTAAATTTAATAGTTTTCCAAAATTTGAAAGTGCAAATTTAAGAAACTCTTTATATTTAGTGGAAAAAATCAAAGATATAAATTTGGACAAAAATGAACAGACTGGTTTCATTTGATGTCACATCTCTATTTCCAAGCATACCAACAGAAAAATTGCAGACTGTGTTAAAAAAATGGCTAGCTACAATTGATATGGAAGCAATAGAAGCAGAAGAATATATTTCTCTAACAAAAATATGCATTGAACAAAACTTCTTCAGCTTTAATGGAAAACACTACAAGCAGAAATCAGGATTATCAATGGGCAATCCACTTTCACCTTTTTTGGCTAACTTATTTATGAGTGCATTTGAAACACAAATTAAAAAGTCCTTCCCATTGATCTTCAAGGTATGGTATAGATATGTTGACGACATCTTTGCAATTGTACCAAGTAAACATTTAGATGATGCATTAAAATTACTCAATCTGCAAGAAAGGACTATCAAATTCACAATAGAAAAGGAAATCAGTGGACAACTACCTTTCTTGGATCTAAATATCATCAGGAATGATACAAAAATAAAATTTGGAATTTACAGGAAGCCAACACATTCAGAAAATTATATAAAAAATAATAGCCACAACCCAATTACACATAAACATGCAATAATAAACAGCCTTACACACAGACTAGTCAACATACCCATGGAAAAAGAATAATATTTCAAGGAACAAAAAGCAATAATACACATAGCAGAAGAAAACGGATACAACAAAAGTTTGGTGTTGAAGAAAATTAGAAAATCTAAACTAAAGAAAACCATTAAGGAAGCAACCACATTTATTAAAGAAAAAGAAAGCAACAGCATATTCAGTTCATTCACATATCATCCAAAAACATTTAATAAATTTAAAAAGATATTCAAGGAACAAAATATCATCTTGGCACCTACTAATAGATACTCAATTTTAAAATTACTAAATTCAAAAACAAAAGATGAAATTCCTTCAGGTAACAAATCTGGAATATACCAAATAAATTGTAAGAATTGTGAAAAATGCTACATAGGTCAAACAAAAAGAAATTTAAAAACCAGAGTCAAAGAACACTTTAGAAACATCAGATTGAAATAAGAAGACAAGTCAGCAGTAGCATTTCATTTTTGGAATGAAAACCATGACATTGATCCAAATTCAAAATTATTAAAAGGAGTGATAAACCAAAATTGATTGACAACATGGGAGAACATATTCATCTGGAAAAATAAGGACCGCGTAATGAACTTTGAAATCCCGCCAGTAGATAATTTGACAAAAAAGTTCATAGTTCCACCACCAGAGAGAGCAGACAACAACAGATGCCAGTTGGAAAGAGATTGAAAATGGAGGACAGGGCCTTTGAAACTAGTCTCTCATAAATATATGAAAAAGTAAGTGACGAGTGTCAATAAACCAACCACAAATAATTTTTATATTCTTCACTTATATTATTGAGGGACTGTATCGGAAGCTGTTCCTTCCCTTTTCAACCTCAAAGTTCCAACTATTGTCTGTTGTTGTCTGCTCTCCTCTCTCTGATGGTGGAACAGTGAACTTCTTTGTCAAATTAACTACTGGTGGGATTTCAAAGTTCATTACTCGGTCCTTATTTTTCCATATGAATATGTTTTCCCATGTTGTCAGTTTGTTTTGGTTTATCACTCCTTTTAGTAATTTTGGATTTGGATCAATGTCATGGTTTTTGTTCCAAAAATGAAATGCTACTGCTGACTTATCTTCCTCTTTCAGTTTGATGTTTTTAAAGTGCTTTTTTACTCTGGCTTTTAAGTTTTTTTTTAAGTTTCACCTATGTAGCATTTTTCACAATCCTTACAACTAATTTACTGTATACCAGAACTGCTTTTTTCTTAGTATGCTTTCCAAAATTATTTGTTTTTATGCATAAATGTTTAAGTTTATTTTTTAATTTTGCTGTTTTGCTCTTCATTTATGTTAAATATGGTAATATATTCAGCAGTGGCAAGGTATGACTTTCAAAGCGAGGAAGCTCCAAGTAATAATATTTGGGAGCCTACAGAAGAATAAGATGGGTGTGCCCCCTTAGGCCTAGGCCACCTACATTCTTATTTACTTAACTAGTTAATAAACATGGCTTATGTACTAACCTGGAGTTAGTAAACTTTCCTCACCCTGAAATGAAATGTGTAGTGTTTAACGCCCGCTTTTACTACATACGGCATCGCAGGCGATGACACTGATGATACATGAGATGAAGATGGAGCACCGGTGGAATGAGATGGTGGGGGAAACCGGAGATCCCAGAGAAAACCCACCCCAGCGCTGTGTTGTCCACCACCAATCTCACTTTGCGGTCGCCTGGGATTGAACCCGGGCCGCCTTGGTGAGAGCCAAGTGGTCTAACCACTGAGCCACGGCGCGGCCATTCTCACCCTGAGGGCAGTTACATTCTCTACCCTATGTAGCCTACCCGTCCAATACTGTACCTCTTCCCGGGGTTTGCTACACAAGTGAAAAGTTATTCTTGGCTAAATTCATTTATCGTTTAATCTTTAAGCCATTTACTGAAGTGCTAGTAATCAAACTGTTTGCTGATCAGAACATACAAGTCAAGCAGCTCAGTAACAGTCAGACTGGGAACTTTAAGATATGAATAAGCAAACATATTTTACAAAACGGACACTACCTTAAATATTTTAGGTGCTAAGACAACTTGTTTTCTGGGATCGTTATGCTCTTTTATGAGGCAGATAAAAGGTACAGATTTTCACAAATGCCATTTTTTGATGTCAATTTTCTTTTTCTGCATTAACCATTTCTGAGATATTATTTGCAATTTATATCAATCTTCCAACACTAAAAGAGTTGGCTGTTAGGTGCTAAGCCTCACATAGAGATGGCACCACTGGGTCAGTCTGATGGATAGCATCATATAGTTTAACTCTAGACTAGGTTGTATCCATAGTTACAGGTCAACAGCTTGTTTAGTTTTTGAATGACAGCATTTTAAACAAGACAAGTGTAGAGGTTTCACGAAAATGGAGGATTTGGAAAAACAAGCAGTGATTAAATACTTCCATTTGAAAGGCTTAACGCCTAAAGAAATTAAGGAGGAAATGGACAGTACATTGAAAGACTCTGTCCCTCCATATACAATAATTAAAAGGTTGGTTGTAGAGTTTAAAATGTGACGTACAAGCACTAGTGATGAGCCTCGCTCTGGACGTCCTGTGCAAGTCACAACTCCAGAGATCATTGAAAAAATTCATCGTTTAGTACTGGAAGACCACAGATTAAAGTTGCTTGAAATAGCAGAGGCTATAAATATAACAAAAGAACGTGCAGGTATTATTTTAAGCAATGTTTTGGGCTTTCACAAGGTCTGTGCCGCATTTGTTGACGTCTGATCAAAAGTTGCAAAGAAAAACTGTTTCTGTTAAGAATTTGGAGCTCTAGCGTAAAAATCCCAGTGAATTTTTGAGACGGCTTATTACCATGGATGAAACTTGGATACATCACTACACTCCAGAAAGTAAATCACAGTCAAAACAGTAGATTGCGCCAGGTAAACCAACTCCAAAAAAGGCAAAGTCAATTTTGTCGGCAAACAAGGTTATGGCGAGTGTTTTCTGGGATGCACAGGGAATTATTTTTGATTGCTTAGAAAATGGTAAACGTATCATTGGTGACTACCACGCAAACTTACTGCAACGTTTGAGTGATGAGGTGAAAAGAAAAAGATCTCATTTGACAAAGAAATATTCGTGTTTCTTCACGACAATGGTCTGGCCCATCGTTCAGTTCATTGTAATGGGAAAAACTGCGAATTAAAGTTTGAATTGCTTGAACATCTACTCTATTCGTCAGATCTAGCAACCAATGACTACCACCTCAAAAAATTTCTTGGAGGATGAAGATTTCACAACAACGAGGTCATTGATACGGTAAGCAACTATTTTTAGGACCATGATAAATTGCACTAAAGAGATGATTTAATTAAATTAGAAAACCTGTATGACAAATGTATTAGCCTTTCTGGAGATTACGTGGAGAAATAGAGAAAACAAATTTTTAATTAATTTTTTTTATTTTATTTTATTGTGAGGCCCGGAACCTATCAACTGACCCTTGTATTACATATTTAATTTTTCTACCTTTTACAGAAAGTAAAACAAACTTTGGATCTTCTCAAACAATGTTTTATTTACAATTCCTTTCTTGGAAGTGTTGAAAATACTGTTATATTAAGGAAACGTTGAGTCAGACTGAAAACTTCAATGCCATAGCCGGGATTTGAACCACGGATCTTCTGGTTTCCGTCCAGCCGCACTACCATTGTGCTACTATGGCCAACGTGCCGATATGACATTAAATTCTCCAACTGACTCGTATTTTCCCGGTAAACCACTTAGGAGTTCTCATAAACACATGAGACAACTACCTTAATGGCGACTTACTATGCTGTAAGTACTTTAAGGCTCGGGCTTTATAGTTCGGACCACTATTAGGTACAACTGACTCGTATTTTCCCGGTAAACCACTTAGGAGTTCTCATAAACACATGAGACAACTACCTTAATGGCGACTTACTATGCTGTAAGTACTTTAAGGCCCGGGCTTTATAGTTGGAGAATTTAATGTCATATCGGCACGTTGGCCATAGTAGCACAATGGTAGTGTGGCTGGACGGAAACCAGAAGATCCGTGGTTCAAATCCCGGCTATGGCATTGAATTTTTCAGTCTTGACTCAACGTTTCCACAATTTAGCCTACACACGGCCAGTGTGAAAGAATAATTAATTTCCATTAATTAACCTAATAGTGGTTAACTATAAAGCCCGGGCCTTAAAGTACTTACATGTAGTAAGTCGCCATTAAGGTAGTTGTCTCATGTGTTTATGAGAACTCCTAAGTGGTTTACCGGGAAAATACGAGTCAGTTGGAGAATTTAATGTCATATCGGCACGTTGGCCATAGTAGCACAATGGTAGTGTGGCTGGACGGAAACCAGAAGATCCATGGTTCAAATCCCGGCTATGGCATTGAATTTTTCAGTCTGACTCAACGTTTCCACAATTTAGCCTACACACGGCCAGTGTGAAAGAATAATTAATTTCCATTAATTAACCTAATAGTGGTTAACTATAAAGCCCGGGCCTTAAAGTACTTACATGTAGTAAGTCGCCACTAAGGTAGTTGTCTCATGTGTTTATGAGAACTCCTAAGTGGTTTACCGGGAAAATACGAGTCAGTTGGAGAATTTAATGTCATATCGGCACATTGGCCATAGTAGCACAATGGTAGTGTGGCTGGACAGAAACCAGAAGATCCATGGTTCAAATCCCGGCTATGGCATTGAATTTTTCAGTCTGACTCAACGTTTCCACAATTTAGCCTACACACGGCCAGTGTGAAAGAATAATTAATTTCCATTAATTAACCTAATAGTGGTTAACTATAAAGCCCGGGCCTTAAAGTACTTACATGTAGTAAGTCGCCATTAAGGTAGTTGTCTCATGTGTTTATGAGAACTCCTAAGTGGTTTACCGGGAAAATACGAGTCAGTTGGAGAATTTAATGTCATATCGGCACGTTGGCCATAGTAGCACAATGGTAGTGTGGCTGGACGGAAACCAGAAGATCCATGGTTCAAATCCCGGCTATGGCATTGAATTTTTCAGTCTGACTCAACGTTTCCACAATTTAGCCTACACACGGCCAGTGTGAAAGAATAATTAATTTCCATTAATTAACCTAATAGTGGTTAACTATAAAGCCCAGGCCTTAAAGTACTTACATGTAGTAAGTCGCCATTAAGGTAGTTGTCTCATGTGTTTATGAGAACTCCTAAGTGGTTTACCGGGAAAAACACGAGTCAGTTGGAGAATTTAATGTCATATCGGCACGTTGGCCATAGTAGCACAATGGTAGTGCGGCTGGACGGAAACCAGAAGATCCGTGGTTCAAATCCCGGCTATGGCATTGAATTTTGCAGTCTGACTCAACGTTTCCACAATTTAGCCTACACACGGCCAGTGTGAAAGAATAATTAATTTCCACTGTTATATTAAATTTAAGGGAGTCAATTAATGACACTAAACAACACTTTTAAATTTTTCTGGAACATGTTTCAGAGACTTTGCTTTCATCCTCAACTGGCCATCGACTGGTTCTCATTGGTGTAGTTGACGATATTTTGTCACCTGTCTCCTCTGATGGTGGTTCAAGGAACTTGCTGAACAAATCTTTCTGGGGGATGTCGAAATTGAATACTTTGTTGATGTATGTTTTAGTAGTTTTGGTTCTGGATTTATGTTGTGGTTTTTTTCCCAAAAATGTGTGGCAACTGCTGATTTTTCTAATTGTTTATATTTTATGTTCCTAAAGTGTTCCTTTGTTCTTGTTTCTAAATTTCTTTTGGTTTTTCCAATATAAATTTGACAACAGTCACAACATTCAATTATATATAGCAGATTTTTTGTTAGATGAAATGGCATCTTTGATGTTTGAGCAAATTAGGTTTTTTAAGGAGAAATGAACTGGTGCTAGTTGAATGTTTTGTTTTTTGAAGACTTTTTTGAATTTATCAAAGGCCCATGGATGATAAGTGAATTTTTTGAAAATCATATTAGTTTCTGTAGCTGAGAGGGTTGTGGTTTCCTTTAGTAGCTTCTTCTTTTTTGCTAAGTTCACTTTTTTGTCCACTAATGATTTGGGAAAGTTATTTTTTTGTGCTATTTCAATTATTTTGTTGTATTCTGTTTTGTATTCTTCTGCTGTGAGAGGGATGTTTACCAGTCTGTGTGCTAAACTATTGAAGATTGCCTGTTTGTGGGATCTTGAGTTGTAGCCATTAGCTTTTATGTAGTTGTCTGTCTGTGTTGGTTTTCTGTAAATGCCAAAGTTTAGTCGGTTTTTATTTCTCATTTTTAGATCTAAAAATGGTAAATACTCATCTTTTTCTATTTCTACAGTGAACTTGATGATTTTTTCTTGAATATTGAAAAGTTTTAGTGCATCACTGATGTGTTTTTTTGGTACTATTGCAAAGATGTCATCTACATATCGTTGCCAGAGTTTGAACATCCAAGGGAAACCTTTGGTGATCCTTATTTCTAATGTACTCATGTACAGATCGGCCATGAAGGGTGATAGTGGGTTGCCCATTGCTAAACCTGAAGTTTGGTGGAAATATTTTGTTTGAAACTGGAAAAAATTTTGTTCTATGCATAATTTGGTTAGTTCGATGTGATCTGAAATTTCAGGTGATGACATTCCAAGTGATTTGAGCCATTTTTCTATCAACGGTGGGAGTTGATTAACTGGTATGCTGGGAAACACTGGTTTAACATCAAATAAGACTAGTGTGTCCTCTTCTTTTAGTTCAGTATCCTTAATGTGTTCTATAAGTTCATAGGTGTTTTTGATACTTAGGCTGTCGAATTTTGGAAATGAGTTGAATTTGTTTATTAGCCACTTTGCAAGTTTGTATGTTGGTGAATTTATACTGCTAACTATAGGTCTCATTGTTATGGATGGTTTGTGTATTTTGGATAAGCCATAAAGTCTAGGTAAGATTGGGTTATCCAGTTTAACTGTATATTTGTTTGGTATTATGCTTGATTTTGCTATTGTTTTTTCAAATGATTGTATGCAAGTTGTTAGAGAATTTTTGTTCATATTCATTGTCAGTTAACATTTCTTCCATTTTTTCAATATAATCTGATTTTTCCATTATGACTATCTTGTTACCTTTGTCTGCCTTGATGTATATAACGGTTTTCTGCTTCAAAGAATGTATAATATTATGTTTTCTCTTCTGAAAGGATCTGTTTTTTATTTCCTCCAAAATATTTTCACATTGGCATTTTACTGAATTTTGTTTGGATACTGGTAGAACCTGTGTCGAAATGTTGATATCTGCAATGTAGTCTTCAATTTTGTTTGAGAAACTGACGTATGTTTTTAATCCATTATTTAGAAGACCCAATTCTTTTTTGGAGAAATTTTGACTGGATAGGTTAACGTTTTCAAAGATTTGCGTGCTTGTTTTTGCATGTATGCTATGTATTTCACTTTTGTATTTAACGTGTGTAACGATTGCTGATGGACTTACGTTGCTATTTCCGATGTTTAACTTTTTCCTGGTATGATTTCAGTTGAAGACATGTTGCACAAATTAGTCAGTTTGTATTTTAGTTTTACGGTTTTTTCTTTCATTTTCTTACTCAGGATTTTATTTTTTCAGGTTAAGTGAGACTCAAGTGGCGTTTCTGCTACCACCAGCAGCTCTTTTCAACAGCAGTTCCTCATCTTCAAGCTGATGTTAAAAATTAAACTCCATCATCATTTAATTTAACACAACTCATTCATATGATGTGCTACACAACTCAGCTGGTCTAAGTTTCAAATAGCACATAAAGTGATCACGTATATCTATTTTAAGTTTGCATTCCTTAACTCTGCTTTGTACTGAAGATATTGTTTTATCGTTTTGTAAAATTGCTTAGCCTATAAATAAGAAGGAAGTGTTGCAATATTGTTTTATTTACTCTTTCCGCATTTGATTCACGACCTAGCCACTTCACTATGTAAAAATATTATAATTAGAACTTGGATTATGGGCTAAATACCTACATAAAGTATTATCTGACTTTAAAAGAATTCCACATCATGCAATACAACAGCCAAAAGCATAATGTCATAGGATGCCACAAAATTATAAAAGAATTAAAACAATCAGATTTATCAGTTTTGTATAAAGAGAAACAGAAGATAAGACCTCCACATCTGTCATTCTTTGGTAATGGTCAGTAACTCAGTACAGCAGAAATAACTTAAGAGCAGTGTTTTCAAGCAGTCTTTTTTTCTTTTTTACATTGCTCTTGTAAACACTGTGTTTACTCAAAAATAAAACCCCCTCGTTTATAAGAGCCACCAAGATTTGTGAGCATATTGTAGAACAAAAAATTATGTATACGAATATTAGATCCGATCTGTTAATTTGAGACAGGCTGTAATTCCAAGAAAATTTGTTCTTCAGAATTTCTTTGATACTGTACATATAGTTATTGGTAGATGGTTGATTAAAGACAAGTCCTACCCTTTCACTTGATTGCAAAGAAAGGAGCAGGTAGCTGGGGGTAGGGGCTGAGACACCGACTTTCACATTTCTAACAGCAGCATCTTCCAAATTACCCAAGCTACATATAGGTTACTACCTACTTCTCATCATTTTACTAAAAGGAGATCTTTGTTTAAAACTGCAGCAGCTTTACTGAATGTCTTGTGTTTTGTCTGAGTTGTAGGTAACAAGAGTTTGCGAAAAATTTTCACTGTAGGTTTTAAGTTAGACGTTTTGGAATTTGCTGAAAAAAGAATGGTGTACAAGCAGCATGATGAGAGTATTCGATACAACCAAACATGATTTATTACTAGCGAAACTGGAACAATAAACTTCAAGCCGCCAAAAGAGCAATTAATTCTTTTCGTGAAGCGAAGTATGCGATTGTAAGACCCTCCCAATTTTTTGGATATAATTTGGTTAAAAAAAGGGATCTTATTTTTTAATAAATATCATATGTATAGCATTTTCCAAACAAGTTTGGGGATGACTCTATAACATTCCTAGAGTATTTGGGTCTCAGCTGTTTTAATGTCTATTACTATTTTGTGAAGCTTTCCAGCAACTTAACAAAGGAACTAAATAAGTAGTTACTTTAAAGTTCTCCAAAAAATTGGAAGGGAAAGATGGTTTATTAGGGATATTGTCCTAGCCTGATGTTACCAGTATACCTGCTACAAATACAGCCATTGATGCAGTGATAAGCAAGAGTATAAACTTCAGATAGCTGATCTGTGAGAAGGTCACAGTAACACTCTCACTTCAAAGTGTATTTGTCTGCCCTTGCCGACTGTTTTGTCTGTCTATTGCCTATCTTCCTCTTATCCAAAAACTGGTTTTCATATTTTCTTATGGGGACCTTGAGGCAAGCAACTTAAATAACTGTGCTTGTTAAAGCAATACACAATGCTGCCAATTTAATGCTAACTGTCACAAATACTAGTCCCAATGACCACAGTCAAATGTGCCTATGGTAAAGGATGGCATGAGATGGGTTTATCTGATTGTGGTTTCACAGAATTTGCTTCTTTTTTTTTCTTAAAAAAAAAAAGCACACACACACAACGTTAATTATACAAAATATTTTTATAATGTAAATCAACTTAAAAGACGTATTTTATGTATAAAGACTAAAATTGAATCGTAGCTTTTAAAACTTGTAACTTCACTCACATCCGTTTACAAAATCAGGAACGTTTTCGAATATTCTTCGAAAACATTACTGATTTTGTAAAAGGACGTGAGTGAAGTTAATAGTTTTAAAAGGTATGACTCAACTTTAGTCTTTATACATGAAATTAGCTCCACTGTTAACAACCTTTTATTTATAACTATTCAGATGTATTTTATACTGATAATTGCTAATATAATATTAAAGTAACAAAATATTGTCATATATTTCAAGACAACCCCGTAACTATCACTGTAGGCCCCGTAACTATCACTGTAGCGTTAATAGAGCTAGGAGTTACCCCACATTCAACTTTCAGGATAAGGGAAAGCCTCCAACGTTAAGTCATATCAGATGAATGAAATGATGTTCAAATGAGTACAGGGTACATAGAGCTTAGAGTTACCAGACATTCATCTTTCAGGATAAGGGAAAACCTCCAACGTTAAGTCATATCGGACAATGAATGAAACGGTGTTCAAATGAGTACAGGGTACATAGAGCTTAGAGTTGCCAGACATTCATCTTTCAGGATAAGAGAAAACCTCCAACGTTAAGTCATATCGGACAATGAATGAAACGGTGTTCAAATGTGCACAGGGTACCTAGAGCTTGGAGTTACCCCACATTCAAGTTTCAGAATCAGGAAAAATCCTGGAAAAACCTTACCCAGGTAACTCAAACCTGACCGAGATTTAACTTGGGTCCTGTTGTACATGAGTAGAACATGCTATCATCTACACTACCGAGGCAGGCACCAACTCCCAATTGGTATCATGTGTGTTGACTTGGAAAGGAATTCATATTTCGGAATTCTACATTTTCTTCTGTGTATCAATGGAAAGATTAGAAAACATACAATTGTGCACAAAGGAGTTTAGAGCTAGTGATAGAGCAACGTAAAGAAATTATAATGATTATTATTTGGAAGATAAGCAATAAAAACAGAGCTCATTTCCTTTAGAGTAACAAATGGAATGTTACAACATGTCTCACTGTACAGTAGCACTCCACAGTCTTTATTATTTTGTGCACAGTTATATTACACCATGTTAGTCCTCAAAAACTCATTCCCTTCTTCTTCCTCATCTTCTGATATTAAGTGTGTCTTCAAAAATTCTTCCACTGAGTCCGTGTTCCATTTATCTATTGCCAGAACCTAAAAACAAACAAATCAAGTATCAAAAAAGAATAAAAATCTTTCAACAAAGCAGAACATATATTGGCCGAGTTTAAATTAGTTTAGCATCCTGACAGTTCCTTCAAAGGTTATGGTAAGGAGAGTTTCCATGGCAACGACAGTGACCACACCTCTGTTAGGCTACAACACATAACTTCAGCCAATTAGGCGGGCCAATCCCTCTTTACCCGCTTGTCTGAGTTCTGCTAAAAATTTTACTGTGTTATCACATTGACGCACATGTCTTGTAAAATGTAGATATCACTTGTTTCATTCTCTTCACCATGCATAATCTAAGCATACCTAGAGCGACTGGATGGAAACCAGGGGATCCGTGGTTCAAATCCTGGCTATGGCATTTAATTTTTCATGTTGACTATCTATCAAAAAAATCTTAGTCTATATACAGATAGTGTGAGAAAATTATTAATCTCCATCATTTAATTGAAATAATAAGAGTTAAATGATGAAGCCTGGGACTCAAGTACTTACGATAGTAAGTCGCCACAAACGGTGTATCTCGGATGCGAGAGCCTCTAGTGGTCTACCAGGGAAATATGAGTCAAATGGAGAATTTAATGTCATGATGGCACATTGGTCATGGTAGCTCAAAGATTAAGAGCGACTGGACCAGGAGATCTGTGTTTCAAATTCCGACCGTGGCATTGAATTTTTCATGGTGACTCTATCTATCAAAGACCTTAGCCTATATATGGCTAGTGTGAAGAAATGATTAATTTCCATCAATTAACTTAAATAATAAGAGTTAAATGATGAAGCCTGGGACTCAAGTACTTACGATAGTAAATCGCCACAAACGGTGTATCTCGGATGAGAGAGCCCCTAGTGGTCTACCGGGGAAATATACGAGTCAAATGGAGAATTTAATGTCATTACGGCACATTGGCCATGGTAGCTCAATGGGTTAGAGCGACTGGATGGAAACCAGTAGATCCGTGGTTTAAATCCCAGCCATGGCATTGAACTTTTCATGTTGACTATCAATAAAACCTTAGCCTATATACGGCTAGTATGAAGAAATGATTAATTTCCATCAATTAATTGTAAGCATACCTAATTGGTTATAGTGTAAGTTTTATAAAAGCTGGTTTCTTTGTTAGTTATTTAGTCATTTAATTAGTATATTAATATTACATAGGTCAGTCATGTGTGCTGTAGTATTATTTTTAGCATAAGAACACAATCTTCCGAACTATTAGCACCACTGAAAATGAGGTAAACCAAGAACTTGCTTCCCCAAGAAAATATATTCAAAAGTAGAACAGAAATCTGCACTACACGAAGAAGCAAGGATATTGTGTGCTGCATGAATGTTAAAAAGAAAAAAAAAAGGTAACAGTTACATTCATTGTTCTTAGGGCTATGCACGACTGAACATTCTAAGCTTTTAAAAATGGGAGAAACTTTCTTTTGTGCAACGCGAGAATGTTTTCTAAGTCCAAAGGTGTACGTATATGCATGCTCAAGCAGATGAACAGTCGGTTCTGGCGTTGCAGCCAACATGAGAAAGATATGTAAAACTTGTAGCCAACCTCAGCAAAAATGCCCCAGACATAGGTGACGCAGGCTGTGTGCAAAGGAACATGAGTTCAGCAGGCTAAATTATCACCCGATCAAATTTTGTTACTCATGCACTGCTTTACGACACGATAATGCAGTGCTCCATAGGAAATACATGTATGAGCACACGGACTGGTTCGGTTACTGCTGCCAAGTGTGCATGATGTCAAATGACACGAAGTATACTGCAAGGGGGAAAATTGGGGGCTCCAGTCACGTCGTTCAAATAGATGAATGCAAAATAGGACGACGCAAGTTTCATCGTGGGTGCTTCATAGAGGGCAACAGGATCTTGTGAATAATCGACGTGGGAACGAATGAGGTGCGGATGACAATATGCCCAACAACAGGAGGGATGCAAATACACTCTACAGTCTAATAGCAGCGCCTATGATGAAACTTGCGTCATTCTATTTTGCATTCATCTATTTGAACAACGTGACCGGGACCGCCAATTTTCCCCCTTGCAGTATACTTAGTGTCATTTGGTATCATGCACACTTCACAGCAGTAGCTGAACCAATCCGATACAGTCCGTGAGCTCATACATTAAGTCTGCTAGATAGTGTAATTACGGGACAAGTAAGACTGTTGGCAGCATTGAATTAAGTGGAGAAACAAGCATAGCTTGGCTGCACTGAATTCTTCAATTTGGCTACATTACGCAGTAAGTAAATAAACAAACAATAATGTTAAAAGAAATCCCTCCAACACGACATTTTACTAAAAAGTAAAGAAATTATATTTGTTGTATATAAAACATCAAAAAGTGTGAAGGAATTAGAAAAAAGTCGCTGTGTCGCAAATTAGAAAGAAGAGCCTAGAAATGCATATTGTGTATTAAACCTAGGTACAGTATGTACACTTCGAGTTAAAGTACATGTTCTGAATTTGATAGTCTTGAAAAAGCTTTCAGTTTCGTACTTCTTTTTAGTAATTTTACGTTCATCAACATTAAGTCATATCAGACGGTGAATGAAATGGGTGAAATGATGCTCAAATATGTCCAGGGTCCATGGAGCTTGGAGCTACCCGACATTTGTCTTTAAGGATAAGGGAAAACCCCAGAAAAAACCTTATCCAGGTATCTCACTCTGACCGAGATTTGAACTCGGGACCTCTTGAACGTGAAGCAGTTTTGTACTTGCTAATCTAATATGGCTTACAGAGAAAGTAGATATTCTAAAAACTATTCTATTATTTGTTTGTTCAGGAAATTCATTCATTAAACTACTACACTTTTATTAATATTTAGATGAGTCGTATTTATTACATATCTGCTTCACTTTCGTGCCTATTTTGAGGACATATTTCGCAAATCATCGTTTGCATCTTCGGCTCTTATGCAACTAAAGCTTGATCCAGTGGTGTGGGTAATTCTGGGGTTGCTGCTGCCATCTGTTGATTTAGTGATGAACTTAAATGTGGGATTCTCTTCTGGCGGGATTTCAAAGTTCATTAGTTGGTTTTTATGTTTTTCTATGTATATCCTCTCCCATATGACGAGTTCACTATGTTTTTGTACATATTTTAGTAATTCTGTGCTATCTTCAATTTCATGATTTTCAGACCAGAAATGAGCTGCTATTGCGGACTTATCAATATTTTTGTATCTTAAGTGCCTGAAGTGTTCTTTCTTTCTAGTGCCTATGTTTCTTTTTGTCCTCCCTATGTACATTTTTTCACAGTCTTTACACTTAATCTTGTAAATGCCTGAATTTTCCTCTGGTTTTATCTTATCAGTATTATTATTGTGAAGTAGGATTTTAATGTTGTAATTGTTTTTTGGTGCCAATGTTATATTGTATTTCTTGAATATTTTTTGGAACTTTTACAAAAATATTGATAAGTCCGCAATAGCAGCTCATTTCTGGTCTGAAAATCATGAAATTGAAGATAGCACAGAATTACTAAAATACGTACAAAAACATAGTGAACTCGTCATATGGGAGAGGATATACATAGAAAAACATAAAAACCAACTAATGAACTTTGAAATCCCGCTAGAAGAGAATCCCACATTTAAGTTCATCACTAAATCAACAGATGGCAGCAGCAACCCCAGAATTACCCACACCACTAGATCAAGCTTTAGTCGCATAAGAGCCGAAGATGCAAACGATGATTTGCGAAACATGTCCTCAAAATAGGTACGAAAGTGAAGCAGATGTGTAATAAATATGACTCATCGAAATATTAATAATTTTTCGCTTCACTGTGGTGTTCCAATACACTTTTATTTATAACTATTTCAAACCGTTGTATACTTACATCCTGCACATTTCCATCTTTGTCCATCAGCTTTATTATAGGGTCCAGGCCTCTGACATATTTAATCTGCAAATTAGGAAACCTTGCCGGCCTATCACTCTTCACAAATGCTGCAAAAACAATAACAGCATCTACATTACTAAAACCTCAATACTAACAGATCTTGGGACACAATTTAGTAATTTCTGTAATTCATAAGTTATTTACTTTGTGCAATGTTTAAAATTTATGTTGCAAATGCCATCCTAGATGCTAGCAATTTTGCAAAATTTATATAGAAGATGCTCACAGGATATAAAATTTGAAGAACTGTAATAAGTATTTTCTTCATTTTAAGTTTACAAGAATAAGAGTAGTTATTAGCTTTTAAATCAAATGTTTACTTATTATTTACAGACTTTTTTTCCTGTAAGATCTTCTGACTTTTCAGATTTAAAATTTTACTATGTTCAAACATTAGCACACTAACATCAAAATAAATATTGCCAGTACACTTAAAAGAAAACCAAGAATAAAATATTTCATCAAAATTGGACTACAATTGAAGTAGGACAAAACTTAATTCGGAAACCAGAACGAAAGAACATTTTCGTAACATTAAGTATAAACAAACTGATAAATCGGCCGTAGCAGATCATTTTTGGTCATTTAATCATAATATAAATCCTGAAGTTAAATTATTAAAACAATTAAATGTCCCGATAGATTTAAAGGTTTGGGAAAAAATATTTATTTTAAAAAATAAACATTGTGTTGAAATACCAGCACTTGATTCTGTTCTTAAGTTTGTTTCGTTTTCAGAGTTTGACAATACTGAGAAAACATAACATAGTAACTTTCATAATGATGAATTTGTTTTCTCCTGTGGTTTTCTTTGACTGAAGCAGACAAGAGTTCGTGAAATCGATTTCAATTAGAATGAAGAATTAACATCAATTTCTTAAGTGAAGTTTTTGTTACAAATTGTTATATTTAAGAAATAAGGTAAAGAATGTATAAATACTGACGAGATTCCTACTTCTGCACCTCTTTCGTTTACAATGACCTAGACAAATATATTCACAGATATTCTTAATGAGTATGCATTATGTCACAAAGAAGCACAAAATATTGTGACTGCGAGGGGTACGTAGAATAAAAAATCTGGTTTGTAGAAATTTAGAACACTCTTTATTGCAGTAAAAAGACGTGAAATTCACAATCAGCTGTCTTCAAGGTTGACTCGGTGCTCTGCCACACGTAAACAAATGAAAGAAATCACTGTCGTACACTTCAAACGACCACTGTCGCAATAACCATCAGACAACTGCCGCTCTAAAATCTTGCAGGTTTTTATACCTCCCAGTCCATTGTTTCTAGAATGCTGTAGATCTTCCAAAAACATTTATGGCGGCAAGAGAAAAACAGAAAATTCTGGAGCCTCTCACTGTCTCTTTCTTTCTCTTGGCAAGCGTCCAGCTCTCCTGTCCATGTGCCCGGCTTCCACTTATTGCAGCTGCACAACTAGGTCATAGATGACAATGTAATTTTGAAGCAAATTAGTAATCCATGTTCCTTATATGGCTAGTATTTACCTTCAAATTCATCATGACTCCAACACCGAGCAGGATGGCTCAGGCAGTTTCATCTGCGGCCAGCATTCAGGAGATCCAGGTTTGATTCCCGTGGTGCACCCACCTAACCCATGGGCTTTTCCGGAAGTTTTCCTGAGTCACCAGGCAAATACTGGGTAGGTTAATTAGATTCCCCGAATTTCCTGTCCCTCCACTTCATCTAATCTCTATTATCATTTCATATCATCTCTCATCTGGTGGTCTCTTTCAGGGTGGAAATGTCGGCGGAAGTCTCAATGCTGCATGGCAGGATGACATTCTCTTGGTAAACCTTCGTCCTCTGGTAGGACGGTCTCTGGTCTCCAAACCTGGTATAGTGGGGCCAATTTCAGACCACAGTAGGGTAGGATGCCAGTTGTACTGACCCGCTGGGGAGTTTCCAACTGGTAAAATGTAGCCACCCTGACCTCTGCACTATTGTGGCTCAATGGGAGGCTGTCCTCTGTCTACTCTCACCTCATCCTTCAACCAACAACAGTCCAATCCAACAACAGAGACATCCCAATGGCCGCCAAGAGTTCACACAATCAAAATTCAACAGTCAACATTAGCTGAGGATGTTAGGAAGGTCCTATTGAGATACTTCTGGATCATGGAGTACTAATTCAACTGAAAAATATTGTCACGAGCATATTGTTGATTCAAGGTGGCACAGGCGACTAGTTCAAAGAGATGGGCAGTGCACTGCGGAGATAAAAGCTCACTGAAACGGTGGGGGGAAGGAGACGGATTTCTTGAGAATTCGTCTTTATTATAGCGCCGTCTTGATTGTTGGAGAACTTCTGGAATGTGAGTAATCTATAAGAAGGGAGCCTGCCCGCCACAGTAGTTCGTAGGTAATTGGTTATGTGCGCGTGAACAGCTATGTTTGTGGTCAATAGCCTTGCAAGTTTTACTGTGTATGTGACGTAATTCTAGACTGTAAAGGTTGATAAAAGTGTGTTTCTAAGGAAATAAAGAGCAAATTTTACTGTTTGTAGCCTGGACTTTTAATTTTACGAACCCACAAAATCACAATATACTACAATGGCAGATCTAATACAAACAGAAATTATTTTTTAGATTTATTGTATCAACAAACAAAAATGCTCATATAAAGATTACTTTTCTACAGTGTCCTGCCTTCAATACTAATATTCTCTGCCAGATTGGCAAGTTTTTAATGCCATCCTTATGGAAAGAAGGACGCATGTGGAGTCAGTTGCACACAAACTCTTCTCCACTTGCGTCAACATCAGAGCGCTGTCCTCCTAGATCTTGTTTGAGTGGTTCAAACAAATGGTAGCCACAAGGCGATAAATCTGGACTGTAAGGAGGGTGTTCCACAGGTGTCCAATGCATTTTCTGCAGTTTTTCCTGCATTAAAGTGGCAGTATGTGGTCTCACATTGTCATGGAGAAGATTGGCACTTCGGATCGGTTGTTGGTATCACTTTTTGCGATATGCAGCTTTTCCTTCATCCAAAATGTGACAGTAATAGGCTGCATTAATTGTCCTTTGTTCATGAAAAAAATCCACCATCAAAACGCCTGCGGAGTCCCAAAGCACCTTTCCAGCAGATGGGCATGTTCTGAACTTGACCGGATGTGCTTCGCCTCCTCGCCGCCACCCCATGCTTGCTTTAACTCTGGGGCATAATGATGTACCCATGTTTTATCACAAGTCACAATTCGATTCAAGAAATCTTCTCTCTCCTCCTCGTAGCAATACAGATGTCTCTGACAAACTTCCTGGCATAACTTTTTTTTGGTTCCTGGTCGAGGAGATGAGCAACCTCCCTGGCAGACAATTTTCTGTAATGGAGTTCATCTCGGATGATTGCTTGAACACTTACATAACTTATTCCTATGGTAAAACAAGTTTGGGTATTTTTAAGTGCTGATCTTCTTCAATGTCACAAATGGCACCAATGTTGTCTGCAGTAATGCTTGTCCGCAATCTCCTATGAGGTTCATTTTCCATAGCTTCTCTTTCAGCCACAACATTTTTTTAGCCCACTAAAACATTCAAGTCTTTGAAAGTGTTTCTTACCCAAACTGTGTGCAGAGCTGTCTCAAAATTTCCAAAGGTTTGGTGCCTTTTTTGCAAGAAATATGATGATGCATTGCACAATAGACATATCACTCATGGCGTACCGAAGCAGCCCTGTTCTCTGAGGTGCGTGCATGTGCAATGCCCCCTCTCCAGATACCCCCACCAATATACTGACAAGCTCTCTCCTAAAAATTATTACCAACAGCTGTGTTACATTAAAATTTCCGTTTATATTTGATCTGCCCTTATAATATACAGAGGTCTTAGTGCACCATCTATATAAGTCATAAGCTATAAATCATGTATGTGTGTGAAAAGTACATATTTTTAGCCTTTTGTGTTGACTTAAAAATAGCAGTTATTTCAAAAAAGATTTCTGATGTGGTAATATAAAATCAAAGATTGATTAATTACAAATAAAGCAATATCTAAAAAAAAGGTTTGACATAGCTCATTAAAATTTTCTACGAGGATGGGTCAAATGAAAACCTTAAATATATTTTTAAATATTATTTATTGTACAGAAGTGGGAAAAGCTGTATCACTTTACAGCATAATCTCCCCCACGCTCAATGCAAGTCCTCCAGCACTTACAAACTGCATAAATGCCTTTAGAAACAAATTATTTTGGTAGTCCGCACAACCACTCATGCACAGTGCGGCGTACCTCTTCATCGGAACATAACTTCTTTCCTCCCATTGCGTCTTTGAGAGGTACAAACATATGGAAATCACTTGGGGCAAGGTCTGGTGAGTATGGTGGATGAGGAAGACACTCAAAATGCGGGTCTGTGATTGTTGCAACTGTTGTACGGGCAGTGTGGGGTCTTGCATTGTCATGTTGCAAAAGGACACTTGCTGACAGCAATCCACGTCGCTTTGATTTGATTGCAGGCCGCAGATGATTTTTTAGGAGATCTGTGTATGACGCACTGGTGACAGTGGTCTCTTTGGGCATGTAATGCTCCAAAATGACGCCTTTTTGGTCCCAAAAGAGAGTCAGTATAACCTTCCCTGCTGATGGTTCTGTTCGAAACTTCTTTGGGTTTGGTGATGAGGGATGGCGCCATTCCTTGCTCGCTCTCTTTGTTTCCAGTTGGTGGAAGTGAGCCCAGGTTTCGTCCCCAGTAACGATTCTTGCAAGGAAGCCATCACCTTCCTGTTCAAAGTGCCGAAGAAGTTCTTCACAAGCGTCAACACGTTCTCTCATTTCCAGAGTCAGCTGCTGTGGCACCCATTTTGCAGACACTTTGTGAAACTGGAGCACATCCTGCACAGTGTGGTGCGCTGACCCATGACTAATCTGTAAACATGCTGCAATGTCATTCAGTGTCACTCGGCGGTTTTCCTTCACTATGGCTTCAACTGCTGCAAGGTTCTGTGGAGTCAAAACTCGTTGTGCCTGACGTGGAAGTGGAGCATCTTCCACTGAAGTCACACAATTTGTGAACTTCCTACTCCATTCGTAGACTTGCTGATGTGACAAACAAGCATCACTATACTGAACCTTCATCCGTTGACGAATTTCAATAGGTTTCACACCTTCACTACACAAAAACTGAATTAACAGAACGCTGTTCTTCCCTGGTGCGAGTCGCAAGTGGGGCGCCATCTTTATACTGATACTGCGACGGTATGTGTGCATCTGCACTGTGCTGCCACCAACAGGCCATTCTGCATGGTGTTTGTAACACACTTATCAACGTACAGTATAACAGTACGAAATTTCGATTTATTACAAATTTAAGGTTTTCATTTGACTCACCCTCGTACTAAATGTTTTATATTCCTAAAACATCAAAGTGTCACTATAAGTTGTCCATGAAGCTATGCAGAAACTCACCTTGTATCTGTGGATAGGCCCCAAACTTACATGTACACACCTCCAGGCGAGCCTGGGCATATTTCTTCACAATGTATTTACTTTCATCTCTGTGACAACACTGATAACAATGATCCCTGTAAATAATATAACATGATAAAATTAAAAAAAAATATTATGTTATTACGTGGTCTCATAAGTAAAATCGGGATTTTTTATTTTGATTATTTGGAAAATTTATTGGGTTTCTTTGGTTTGACAATGCTATTTACAGGATGTCATGGCTAGTGTTACGTACATAGCGAGCATGTATCAGTCTTCAATTGTTAATAAATAATCACAAAATGGAGATAAAGTTTGAACTTAGAGTCCTTCTAAAACACTACTGGAAACAAGATTATAAAGTCGCTGTCACAGCTTGAAGAATATGTGAAGTGGAAGGAGAAGGTGTCGTTAGTGAGCGTGTGGCACAGCGATGGTTCCAACGTTTCAACAATGGAGACAAAAACACTAAAAGATTTACCATGTTCTGGAAGACCTAAAATATGAAATATTGACGATACATGACAAGTTTTGCAAGAAAATCTGCAAAAAAGTACCTGTTGGCTTTCAGAAGAACTTGGTGCGTCAAAACATACTGTCACCCAATTAGCGGAAGGTATGACGGCACAGCTGTGAGGAAAACCAGAGGGAGCTGAGCCACGCCTCCCATTAGTCTCTGTCACTAACTGAGGGGTGATTTGCGGCAGTGTCGCCGGTCCTTCGATGTTTCTCTCCCCTTCTCCGGTGGTCTGGAACGTTCGGTGATTAGAGACTTCTAGAAAAACACTGACATTCTTATAAAAAGGGTTTCAGAGAGACAGTTAGTTAGTGTTTGACGTGCTAGTGAAGTAGCGCCGTGTACGTGCATCGGAACGATAACGGACGAACTGGTGAATCGTAATTGTGTGCATTACGTAATTTTGTGTAATTGGCAAGTGTTTAACTGTAAGTCGGTGGAAATAAAGAACATTTTTGAGTGGTGTAATTGGACTTTTCATTTCACGAACCCACAAAGTCACACTGGTGTCAGGAAGCGGGAAGATAGCATCACCGAACATTACAACCATGGACGCGGCATTGGAAAAATTTTTGGAGAAGATGATGGAAATGAAGGCCGAAATAACAGCGAAGACGGAAGAAATAAAGACCGAATTGACCACAGAAATGAGGGCAGCGAACGACAGTCTGGCCACGGAAATGAAGGAGGCGAACGAGGTCCTCGCCGCCAAATTTGACGAACAGTTGGCCGGCGTGAGGGATGACCTCACGAAGCTGGGCAAGCGGATGGGCCAAGTAGACGACCGCCTTAATGATTTAGAGGAAAAGGCCGACAATAACGCCAAGACCCTGAACGCCGTGGTGGAAGACGTCGAAGACCTTGCGAACCGCATTAACAACCTGGAAGGGAAGGCTGACAGCAGCGTCAAGTCCCTGAACGCAATGGTGGAGGACGTCGTCGGCAGGAGGTTGAAGGATTTGAAGCCCGACGCGCCGGGACGCGACACAACATCTGCGCGCGTCAAACCTCCCAAGTATGACGGCGCGTCAACGTTTGAAGTCTTCCGCCGCCAGTTCGACACAGTGGCCAGGCACAACAGGTGGTCACCGGAGGAGGAGGCTACACAGTTAATAGCCAGCCTCCAGGGACGGGCCGCGGAAGTGCTAAATGCGGTGCAGACGATGGCGGCGCCCAAGGACATCTGGGAGGCCCTGGAGAATCGCTTCGGGAACCACCGCTTAGCCGCAGCATACCGAAGCCAGCTAAAGGCAAGGTCGCAGCAGCCGGGGGAGACGCTGCAGGAGTTCGCCATAGCCATCGAGCAGCTGGCTAGCAAGGCCTTGGTTGACCTGCCACTGGAGTTCGTATCCCGGGAAGCCGCCTACAATTTTGTCGACGGGGTACGGGACACGGAGATTCGTCAGCGCCTAATGCTCGGGGAATATAAAACCATCCACGAGGCGCTGACAGCGGCATTAAGGATGGAGGCGGCCAAAATAACATCCATCCCGACGTCGAGAACGAGGAGTGTCCGCTACGCCGGAGACAGAAGACCAGCTGAGGGACGCCGGCGAACACCTAGTGGCCTGTGTTGGGGGTGTGGACAGCCCGGACACCTGCAGAGAGAATGCCCACACCAGGAAGAGCAGCCGGAAAACGAGTAAGGGCCGTCGTGGAGAGGGGCACGTCGGCGCCATCACCACCATCCCCTCGAGTGACACTGCGCGCCGTCAGCCGGCGTATGGATGACAGCCTCATCGCGGACGGTTGGATAAGAGGAAAGCCGTGCCGCGTGCTGGTGGACACCGGGGCGGCCGTGACCATCATCAGACCTGACGTGGCGAAGGGTTTGCCGACAAGGAAGCCAAGCCGGCCATACCAGCTTGTCACGGCATCGGGCGACACCTTGCCTGTGGAGAAGGAGGCCCTGCTGGAGCTGACCTTGGGACGGAGTGCCGTGCGTCTGTGGGTGTTCGTCGCGAAGGTGGCTGAGGAGGTGATCCTGGGACTGGATGCCCTCAGGAGCCATGAGGCGACGGTCGACGTCGGCAAGAAGGTCCTGCGGCTTAACGGAGAAGAGGTTATACTCCGTCAACCTGAAGAGCGCCTTGGAATTTGCAGGGTCGTCTTGGACGAAGACGTGGTTGTCCCCGCGAGGAGCGAGGTGGTGGTGACGGCGCGACTGGAGGGCCAGAGAACCAGGAACATGATGTTGGACCAGAAGACGCCTGTAAACGGACTGTGTGTAGCCAGGGCATTGCTGCCGTGCCGAGAGGAGGTGCCCGTGAGACTGCTAAATCCTACGGACGCCGATCACGACGTCCAGGCCGGGACGGAGTTGGGAATGTGCGAGCCCGTGGTGAGCGTAACAGCTATCGACGAGACACAGGAGCCGGCGCCGAAGCAACACCTGGGGCCCCGGCTAGAAGGCTTGGTAGAGAGGGCGGCCGACCACCTGACCACAGAACAGCTGGAGAAGGTTCGACAACTGCTAAGGCGGTACCAGCGCGTCTTCAGCCAAGGTGATAGTGACTACGGCCGCACGGACAAAGTGCTTCACCGCATCGACACCGGGGACGCCCGGCCTATTCGGCAACCACATAGACGCGTTCCGCTGGCGAAGCAAGGGGCGGTACGAGACATGCTGGAGGACATGAGATCCAGGGGAGTGATTGAAGAGTCTGACAGCCCTTGGTGTTCCCCGGTAGTCTTGGTGACAAAGAAGAACGGCGAGCTGCGCTTCTGCGTAGACTACAGAAAGTTGAACGCCGTCACCCGGAAGGACTGTTTTCCCTTACCCCGGATTGACGACACCCTGGACACGCTAGCTGGTGCACAGTGGTTCTCGACCCTGGACCTGAAGTCGGGCTACTGGCAGGTAGCTCTAGACCCGAGAGACAAGGAGAAGACCGCATTCTCGACGGGCCAAGGTCTTTGGCAGTTCACGGTTATGCCCTTTGGCCTCTGCAACGCACCAGCTACCTTCCAACGCCTCATGGAGTCAGTGATGAGAGGGCTGACTTACGATGCCTGCCTGCTATACCTGGACGACATCATCATCGTCGGGAAGACTTTTGAAGATCACCTCGAGAATCTGAGTAAGGTGCTACAGAGACTGCAGGCGACCAACTTGAAGCTGAACGCGAAGAAGTGCCAGCTCTTCCGCAAGGAAGTTAACTACTTGGGCCACATAGTCTCAGCAACCGGAGTGGCCACAGACCCGGAGAAGACAAAGGCTGTGAGAGATTGGCCTCGCCCAAAGGACAAGAAAGAATTGCGCAGTTTCCTGGGGCTGTGCAGTTATTACAGGCGCTTCATAAAGGGGTTCTCCAACATCGCAAAACCCGTCACCCGCCTGACAGAGGAACACCGGCCTTATGTGTGGACGGAGGACGCAGAAAACGCTTTCCAGCACCTAAAGGAGACCCTGTGCAGTGCTCCAATTTTGGGTTTCCCACAACCGGGTGGCGCCTTCATTGTGGACACCGACGCCAGCGACCATTGCATTGGAGGTGTCCTATCGCAGATCCAGGAAGGCCATGAGCGGGTGATAGCCTATTACAGCAAGACGCTATCCAAGGCAGAGAAGAACTACTGCGTCACCCGACGGGAGTTACTGGCGGTAGTAAAGACATTGGAGCACTTCCACAAGTACCTGTACGGTCAGCCATTCCACCTGAGGACTGACCATTCCGCCCTAACCTGGCTATTGAGCTTTAAGAACCTGGAAGGCCAGACAGCACGTTGGGTCCAGAGGCTGCAGGAGTACGACTTCACCTCGGAACATCGTAGAGGGAAGAGCCACGGTAACGCAGACGCCATGTCCCGAAGACCCTGTCCAGAAGAGTGCGGCCAGTGCACAAGAGTGGAAGAGAAGGAGCGTGCCGCAGTAGTCCGAGTAGTTGTGGCAGTGCCTGCTGAAGGCTGGGATAGCGCAGGCCTGAGGAGGGAGCAGCTGGCGGACGCAGACTTGGGGCCACTCTTGAGGGAGGTGGAGGCAGGGATGAGACCAACCTGGGAGGACATCGCACCGAGGAGCGCCACATACAAGTCGTACTGGGCCCAATGGGACTCGTTGAAGACCAAAGAGGGCGTGCTGTTCCGGGTATGGGAATCACCCGATGGGAAGACGCAGAGAGAGCAGTTGGTACTTCCCCGGAGTAAGGTCCCGGAAGTCCTGGAGGAAGTGCACGCCGGTACTTCGGGAGGACACCTGGGAGCGAACCGAACGATTGACAAACTACGGCAGCGCTACTACTGGCTGAGACTCCGAGCAGATGCTGAGAGATGGTGTCGTCAGTGTCACGTGTGCGCGGCGTGTCGTGGCCCTCAGACTAGGAGCCGGGGTCGCATGCAGCAGTACAACGTCGGAGCGCCATTCGAACGGATCGCCGTTGATATTGCTGGACCGTTCCCAGTTTCCGACCGAGGCAACAAGTACCTAATGGTGGTCGTGGACTACTTCACCAAGTGGCCGGAGGTGTATGCCATCCCAAACCAAGAGGCAAAGACAGTCACAGACTGCCTCGTGGAGCAAGTATTCTGTCGATTTGGGGTGCCGTTAGAGCTACACAGTGACCAGGGTACCAACTTTGAGTCCAACCTAATGAAGGAGGCACTACAAAGGCTTGGGGTGAACAAGACTCGCACTACGCCTCTACATCCCCAATCGGATGGCATGGTCGAAAGGTACATCAAGACCTTAGAGGAACACCTGAGGAAAGTCGTGGCCAGCCATCAGCGAGACTGGGACGTCAAGGTGCCACTGTTCTTGCTGGCCTATCGCTCGTCTACACACGACACAACTGGGATGACGCCAGCCAGCTTAATGTTCGGTCGAGAGTTACGCCTCCCTTGTGACCTGGCTTTCGGAAGCCCTCCGGAAGCGAAACAGCCAGCGATCGAGTATGTGGAGAACTTGGTGGACCATCTCCACGACATGCACGAGATGGCTCGCCAGAACATCCAGAAGGCGAGCGACCGCATGAAGACCAGATATGATAGGCAAGCCAACAGCCAAGGGTTCCAGCAAGGTGACCTGGTCTGGTTGTACCGTCCTACCCGGACCAAGGGACGCTGCCCGAAGCTCCAGCAGCCATGGCAAGGACCGTACCGGGTGGTGAAGAGGATTAACGACGTGGTCTACCGCATCCAGAAGGTTCCCCGAGGAAAGATGTTGGTGGTACACCTGGATCGACTAGCCCGCTACGATGGTGCTGTTCGGGACGACCAGCTTTGAGGAGGGAGCAGTGTCACCCAATTAGCGGAAGGTATGACGGCACAGCTGTGAGGAAAACCAGAGGGAGCTGAGCCACGCCTCCCATTAGTCTCTGTCACTAACTGAGGGGTGATTTGCGGCAGTGTCGCCGGTCCTTCGATGTTTCTCTCCCCTTCTCCGGTGGTCTGGAACGTTCGGTGATTAGAGACTTCTAGAAAAACACTGACATTCTTATAAAAAGGGTTTCAGAGAGACAGTTAGTGTTTGACGTGCTAGTGAAGTAGCGCCGTGTACGTGCATCGGAACGATAACGGACGAACTGGTGAATCGTAATTGTGTGCATTACGTAATTTTGTGTAATTGGCAAGTGTTTAACTGTAAGTCGGTGGAAATAAAGAACATTTTTGAGTGGTGTAATTGGACTTTTCATTTCACGAACCCACAAAGTCACAATACCATACATTGCCACATTAAGGCTCTTCTTTAGAACATGTCCTGTAAGAAATTTTGTCTTAAGTCCAACATCGGAGGCAGGCACGAGGGCTGACGGAACCTGCTGAATTGGCATGTGCCGACGTCAATAGCAGACAACTTTCAACACTGCCAACATTGATCCAACAACTACACTACTTTTTGTTGCAATGCTGGGTCTTCTCTTATCTACATTTAAAAAAGAATCGTTTGAGGTGACTTAACGTCAGAGGACGTAAATCACAAAAATAAAAAAAAATAAAAAAAAAAAAAATCTGTAGTCAATGAACATTTAAACAATATGGGTATTTTTTATTGATGTAGGACGGCATCACACTCCTGGCACAACATTCTCGATTTTAAACTTTCATCATACAGAAACTGCATACACTTTTCCTCGTCTTCGCATAAAGGTGCAAAATCAATAAAACTTATAAACTGAACCATTGGTTTCAGATACAATTTCCACCTAATAACTTTATTTACTGAATGCCAGGGCCCCGGTGGAATATTCATTTTTAGATTTTACAATTAGGCTGCTACCTTCCTAACAATGACACATGTACTGTGCACCTGTGAAGTTTCGAAAATCTGCAAAACAGATGCTTGGGGTGTTGGTCTATAGGTTGGCAACAGAAACTTACGCCAATAACTGTGTGAGGAGCACTACAACTGCGAGATTACTTCGGCAGGTTCCGTCAGTCTCATGCGTGCCTCCGATTAGACAAAATTTCTTACAGGACATGTTCTAAAGAATATCCCACATTAAGACTCTTGGAAAATCATAGAGAAGCTGTAGATCTGTACCTCATGAACTGACACCTCAACAGGTTGAACATAGAGTGGATATCTGTCGTCAGCTTAACTGTAATCCTATGGATGATAGTTTTGTCAGGAGAATTGTTACTTGTGATGAAAAATGGGTATATTGCCGAAACCCTGATGCTTCAAAACAGTGGCTCAATCCCGTTAACCTGCCAGTCATTGTTAAAAAAAATCAGTTTGGTCCCAAAGTAATGTTGTGTCCGGTGGAATTTTGAAGGTGTGATTCACTGAGAGTTTGTTCCAAACACGCAGGCAATTGATGAGGATCTTTATTCTTAACAACTGAAACGAGTTCATGAAATGCTGAGATGGAGATACCCAGCACTAGTTAACCGAAATAGAGTTCTATTGCAACAGGACACTGTAACACCTCATACTGGACGAACAATCATGGAACAAATTCAGTAACTGGGAGGAATCAAACATCCAGCATACAGCTCTGATCTCGCACCATTAGATTATCGTCTTTTTCGATCCATGGCCCATTTTCTATGTGGCAGAAATTTTGACAACAATGAAGCAGTAAGGATGTCACCAAGTTCAACACGTATAAAGGTGCAATACAAATCTACATGTCAAGTAAGCATAAATCCCATCAAATGGAGAATTTAATGTCAGGACGGCACGTTGGCCATGGTAGCACAATGGGTTAGACTGACTGGATGGAAACCAGGAGATCCGTAGTTCAAATCCTGGCCATAGCATTGAATTTTTCATGTTGTCTATCAAAGATCTTTGACTACATATGGCTAGTGTAAAGAAATGATTAATTTCCATCAATTAACTAACATAAACCCCATTATCAAAACTGTGAAATCATAATGACAACTCCACAGTGCATCAATAACATTTTTCGTAGTTTAGCTTTAACACTATGGATTAAGTACAGTACTCAAACGTTTCAGATACTGTAATACCTAAATGTCCATTATACTTACCTTAAAAGTTCAAGCCCAAATGTATGAAGATTGTCACAAGACGAGCAGAGGAGGTTTGCTTTGTTCAAGCCTAGTTGCCAACAGTCCTCTGCTGCATACTCTGCTACAATCCCAGACATCTGAAAATAGCACGATCATAATTAACTTTGCTAAACGTTGCAAAAATTGCAATATGCATACACCAGATACTAGTGTGCAAGTTCTAACACCGATATCAAGATATTCACGGTCTTTTCTAAGCTTTGCTTATCTTTGATCAAATAAAGAAGACATTTCTGTAACAGCTAAGGCTAATCAGTGCTTAGTTAATTCATAATCATGCATTTCGCATATCAATGTCACAACAAATTGAGGTTAGTGGTAGAATAAAAAGAAATTTAAGGTTTTACAAGTGAATTACTCACTAATATGCATGTTATCCCAAAAATACCAACTCCCACTCCCAACATTTTAGCACCAGGTTCTAAACCTCACACAAACTTGGCAATAAAATTTTTTATAAACCTTTCGTTAATAGCAGGCGATGGCAGAAAGAACAAAATATCAGTGTTGCCACGCGTACTAAATTAAATTCAGTTACGCTGGCATACGTTTGCCAAAATAAAATATACACCACCATATACTTATAATTCAGCGCTCTTAACGTGAATGTAACCTGTGCTTGGATCACAGATTAATACAAGATTCTCAACTCCGTGAAAAACTGAAGACGCATAGGGCGATCTTTCCTGAAACTTTACACCCCGGCGACCTTGACAACTACGGCTGGTAAGGCCGGTAATGTAGTAAGCTTCTATTGCGACCGAGCTATGGTGCATTCGCTTGCCCTTCCCTTCGGCTCCAGTTTTCACTGACTGATAGAATCCAACTTCTTTCGAAATCACATCTCGCCACAAATGAATAGAGAATTTAACTATGCATGAATATGTATTAAGGCACATTTCGGTTTTGTCATATTAATTGTCGATATTTAACTACATGCTAAATCTTACTTACCAATAGGTCTTTGTGAAAATCTATTCTCGTTCTTCCTGCTGCCCATACGTCCTCGTAGTTATTTCAAACTTTTACAATTTCACAAATCGATGAAAATTGTATTCAGAACTTAATTTGGCTTGGCCTCCTTGCCATTAAAGCTTTAATTCAAATATTTACAGGTTAGCCAATGTAGTGTCTTATTCAAATAAGGTCGATAATAGGCCAATAATATTACGAAAATTACTTCATAAGTAGTAAAATAATACAATAACTATGAAATTTTGAACTAAGCAGAAGTTATTTTATACATTAGTTAGTATGAAACACGGCAGCCAAAATAATTATATTGGCGGCATTGAATCGGGCGCATGCAGCGCTCAAAATGTATCTTTTGACCCCGGGTGTTTCGCGAACCGTAATGTGTCTCCTGGTTTCCTATCTGAGTTAACAGGCCCTGATTGCCACCAACTTAACTTCAATAAGCGGGTGCTCAGATTCTGCCATCTATATATAGAGCAATGAACTCTTAAAGCTACATTAACAATAGATGACAGCACGAGTATTTACTGATATTGTCTATTAAGAATAGTTGCTGGAATGCAGTATGTAGTAAAAATTTATTAATGTTATGCAGTAGTTTGTTTAAAGTTAAATAGTTTAAAACGATGGTAATATGGAAGAAGTAAAAGCACAATTGTTTAGTGAATTATAACTAAACATATCTCTGTAGTTTATCGAGCAATGCTCTAAATTGTGGTACAAACTAGGTGGGCACTGTCAGTTAGTTATGTGATACAAATGTGATATTAGATTTAAGATATCTCGTTCCCACATTTGTATTTAGTCTTAATTGCTTACTTATATCAGTTAATTTTTGGAGCGGAATTAGGCTCGGTGTGTCTAATTCTGCTAATTAAAGCCTTCAATATCTATGCACTATGCTTTAACTTGTGCTAGGATTGTCAACAATCCAATGTGCTCAGCGTTCACTTATTTTCTGATAGAATATATGCCTAGTTCGGATACAAGTCTCATTCGAATGCAGGATACCGGATATTTCATTATCTTTGAATAGACCGTTCAAATATTGTTAAGAAATACAACAGTTAACAAACGGTTCTCTTATTTACATTCAAAATTTTATTTTTTATACAGTTGAATTAATAAGCATGGACAATTTAGTAGTTGAAGCCTATGGTAGAAAGAGGAAATTCTTTCACTCAGTGGAAAAAATCCTTTAACGCATCGGTAATGCCAACTTTGGTTGCAATATGACAATCGCATCATTAAAGACGACCGTGATTCTGAGTTTAGGCGTGGATGTAAACTTTTACAAACCTGTACGCACAGAGCCTTGGAAGCCGGAAGAACAGTTTCTACCGATATGCTACAGGTGGCACTGCCATACTCTGAATCTGGTATTCACAGCTGGTATGTCCAATCTGTGCTCTAGATATAATAAGCATTTCTTTCTTAAGTTTGTGTAGCAATTATAGTTGTCGTTTAACTGTTAAAGATAATGTTTTGACAGCTTGGTTTTCGGTTATCGATTGTTTAGAAAGAAGTAACGATGTTGAAGAAGGAAATACATTTAAGTAAGGAAACGTTGGTATAAGTATTTCAGCTTATAAATAAAATGGCACATATTTCCCCCCTCCTTAATCTCATTTCGATTACGTTTCATCCACGCATTAAAAAGCTCCTTGATATGATAATTATAAATCTGCTGTTCCTGTTAAACGTCAGCAAAACCGTTAGATGGCATTGCAACACTGATACCAACTTAACCACAATAACCGGGTAATGGAAATCATGCATGTGCTCTGCCACCTGCATATAGAGCAATGAACTCTTCAAACTATACCAACAGCAGATGTCAGCACAGGTATTTGTGATATTGTCTTTTAAGAAAAGTGGCTGGAATATATTAGATAGTAAACATATAGTAATATTATACAATTTTTAATTAAAATTCAATACTTTAAGGATACGCTGTTAAGGAATTGGTAAAAGCATTGTAATTTAATGAACTATAGCTATGCATATCTCTATAGAGGAGCAATAAAGACTTTGTATTCAGGAATAAGACGTGTGACCGTGAATTGAGCGGTCACTCTTGTACAATCTTGTATTAAACACTTATTAATTTTTGTAGTGGAATTTAGACTCGACGAGTCTAATTCCGCAGTAAACTTTCATTGCTATCTTTAGCAGTTAGTATCTTATACACTATGAGTTGTGTTTCAACCACATCAGATTGTCAACTCCGTGTCAGTAACCGGAATCGCATAGGGCGCTCCTCCTGTACTTAAGCATGTCGTAAGAAGTGCAGTGAGCTTCTATTTCGACCGAGCTATGATACATTCGGCTCCCCCCCTCCCCCTCTTCCCTTCCGTGTTCTGATTGTATCCAACAATTTTCGAAGCCTAATCTTGTGCACCAACGAATAATTTACGACACAATTCATTTATCACATATTAGCATAATACGCGCTAAATATGCTCAGTTATTGCGCGAGATGTGACCTCGAAAGAAGTTGACCAATTAAATTAGAAAAAAAAAAGGTCTTGGAAGCCACTTCCAAACTTGATCTTTTTCCTGTTGCCACTAAGCATTATAGCTTTTATATTCATGTAATAAATGAATAAGTAGATCTTTAAGACACAATCGCAACTTTGACAGAGTGAGATTACTCAAGATGCTGTCGAGGTTATACATAACACCTGTACTTCCTTTCCCTGAAGTGTAAATTCATAAGTTTGTTACCTGTGATAATTACAAGAAAACCTGACACTAAATCAATGCATTCTACAGGTACTGGAAAACAGGAAAGGATATCACAAGGTCATGAGTAATGCAATTTCTTTGTACACAGAATAATGTTGAAAAAGTCCCTGGAAGGAAAGTGTCAAAAAGAAAAACCAAAAACATTATTAAAGAAATGTATATATAAATTCTAAGTGAAGATACAAATAACTATGTACATAAAAAATAGCACTATCTCTTTAAATAGAAAACAAAGAAGCTCTGTTAATAGCTTATATTTACTTAGCATTTCAAAAGCTCTATAATACGTACATAATTTTCAGCACAAGTTTACATAAGAATATTCAAAGAAAAACCTGAAATTTGTGATTGATTCATGATATTAGTAAAACCTCACAAATTAGTACATGAGGCAAAGACATACATTGAATAAAAGACGCTATTTTATATACTTCTAATCACTTTGGTTGGATTATCATTCACACATGCAGTATAAATGATTATGATTTGAATGAAAAATACAGTTCAATGAATCTACGAAGAATATTAAGTACATAAAAACTGCCTCATTCATTGAAAATTGTCCTAAGCTTAGTTTTGTCTTTGAAACACAGGCATATTACAGCCTTAAATTTGTAACATTTGAAAGCTCCTCACATATATATATAATACAAGAAATAAAGGAAACTTAACAAAACCAACAGTGAACACTTCTACTTATGGCCTGAACAGCTTAACCTCACACGTTATCAACTTATATAATGCACTGCCACTGGAACTGAAAGGCTGCAGGAACATAAAAGGTTTTAAAAGGAAAGTTGCTGAAAATTTACTGAAGGCATATATTGATAGCTGATAAAGTGTTACACATTTATAGCTGGTTTGAAAGCTGAACTGTTTAAAAATTAATATGGATTAATGTCCCATAGAATATGTAGCTTCTATTTTTCTGTTAAGTTCTTTGTTACTATTATTTCTTGAGTTATAGTGAATGTCTGTATCTTTGTATGTTTCATATATGTTATTCTTGTACGGTAATTCATTCCTAGTATAAAAATGTAATACAAGTATTGTTAAGGGCTGTTTGCCATCATTTTATATATTTTTGTACTGTTCCCTAGCATGAGCTATGGCTCTGGGAACCTTTTCAGATAACAATAAATAAATAAATAAATAAATAAATAAATAAATAAATAAATAAATAAATAAATAAATAAATAAATAAATAAATAAATAAATAAATAAATAAATAAATAAATAAATAAATAAATAAATAAATAAATAAATAAATAAATAAATAAATAAATAAATAAATAAATAAATAAATAAATAAATAAATAAATAAATAAATAAATAAATAAATAAATAAATAAATAAATAAATAAATAAATAAATAAATAAATAAATAAATAAATAAATAAATAAATAAATAAATAAATAAATAAATAAATAAATAAATAAATAAATAAATAAATAAATAAATAAATAAATAAATAAATAAATAAATAAATAAATAAATAAATAAATAAATAAATAAATAAATAAATAAATAAATAAATAAATAAATAAATAAATAAATAAATAAATAAATAAATAAATAAATAAATAAATAAATAAATAAATAAATAAATAAATAAATAAATAAATAAATAAATAAATAAATAAATAAATAAATAAATAAATAAATAAATAAATAAATAAATAAATAAATAAATAAATAAATAAATAAATAAATAAATAAATAAATAAATAAATAAATAAATAAATAAATAAATAAATAAATAAATAAATAAATAAATAAATAAATAAATAAATAAATAAATAAATAAATAAATAAATAAATAAATAAATAAATAAATAAATAAATAAATAAATAAATAAATAAATAAATAAATAAATAAATAAATAAATAAATAAATAAATAAATAAATAAATAAATAAATAAATAAATAAATAAATAAATAAATAAATAAATAAATAAATAAATAAATAAATAAATAAATAAATAAATAAATAAATAAATAAATAAATAAATAAATAAATAAATAAATAAATAAATAAATAAATAAATAAATAAATAAATAAATAAATAAATAAATAAATAAATAAATAAATAAATAAATAAATAAATAAATAAATAAATAAATAAATAAATAAATAAATAAATAAATAAATAAATAAATAAATAAATAAATAAATAAATAAATAAATAAATAAATAAATAAATAAATAAATAAATAAATAAATAAATAAATAAATAAATAAATAAATAAATAAATAAATAAATAAATAAATAAATAAATAAATAAATAAATAAATAAATAAATAAATAAATAAATAAATAAATAAATAAATAAATAAATAAATAAATAAATAAATAAATAAATAAATAAATAAATAAATAAATAAATAAATAAATAAATAAATAAATAAATAAATAAATAAATAAATAAATAAATAAATAAATAAATAAATAAATAAATAAATAAATAAATAAATAAATAAATAAATAAATAAATAAATAAATAAATAAATAAATAAATAAATAAATAAATAAATAAATAAATAAATAAATAAATAAATAAATAAATAAATAAATAAATAAATAAATAAATAAATAAATAAATAAATAAATAAATAAATAAATAAATAAATAAATAAATAAATAAATAAATAAATAAATAAATAAATAAATAAATAAATAAATAAATAAATAAATAAATAAATAAATAAATAAATAAATAAATAAATAAATAAATAAATAAATAAATAAATAAATAAATAAATAAATAAATAAATAAATAAATAAATAAATAAATAAATAAATAAATAAATAAATAAATAAATAAATAAATAAATAAATAAATAAATAAATAAATAAATAAATAAATAAATAAATAAATAAATAAATAAATAAATAAATAAATAAATAAATAAATAAATAAATAAATAAATAAATAAATAAATAAATAAATAAATAAATAAATAAATAAATAAATAAATAAATAAATAAATAAATAAATAAATAAATAAATAAATAAATAAATAAATAAATAAATAAATAAATAAATAAATAAATAAATAAATAAATAAATAAATAAATAAATAAATAAATAAATAAATAAATAAATAAATAAATAAATAAATAAATAAATAAATAAATAAATAAATAAATAAATAAATAAATAAATAAATAAATAAATAAATAAATAAATAAATAAATAAATAAATAAATAAATAAATAAATAAATAAATAAATAAATAAATAAATAAATAAATAAATAAATAAATAAATAAATAAATAAATAAATAAATAAATAAATAAATAAATAAATAAATAAATAAATAAATAAATAAATAAATAAATAAATAAATAAATAAATAAATAAATAAATAAATAAATAAATAAATAAATAAATAAATAAATAAATAAATAAATAAATAAATAAATAAATAAATAAATAAATAAATAAATAAATAAATAAATAAATAAATAAATAAATAAATAAATAAATAAATAAATAAATAAATAAATAAATAAATAAATAAATAAATAAATAAATAAATAAATAAATAAATAAATAAATAAATAAATAAATAAATAAATAAATAAATAAATAAATAAATAAATAAATAAATAAATAAATAAATAAATAAATAAATAAATAAATAAATGCTTTAATGACATGTATAAGCATAATCATGTATAATCCAACTCGAGTAACTATGTTTGCTGACGACACAAATGTTATAATAAAGGGAAATGAAAATGCAAAACACATAACCAGTAAAATTGAAACTTGGTTTGCTGAAAACAAATTGATTATTAATACAAACAAATCTTCAGCAATATCATTTCGCCACAAACAAAATAAAAATGTTGGCAAACCTGACATCAAGTTGTATGGTGCATGTGTTTCTTATAAGACAGAAGCAAATTTTCTGGGAGTATGGGTAGATCAGCATTTAGACTGGGAAGCACACATAAAATATCTAGTAATAAAGTTAAATAAATTCTACTTCTCATAAGAGTAATAATAAATGAACTGAATGCAAGTGACATGAGAACCTTATATTTTGCATATGCAGAAAGTCTAATGAGGTATGGCATTATGTTTTGGGGGGATAGTAAAGACAGTCACTTTGTTTTTGAAGTACAAAAAAGGATTGTTAGATGCCTAATGTCAGGAAAAAAATATGACTCCTGCAGGAACTTCTTTAAGGAGTTGAAAATCTTGACTCTGCCCAGTCTGTATATATACTGTTTGCTATGTTATACAAAACAAAACCTTGAAAATTTCACCACAAATAATCAAATACATCATCATAACACCAGAGGTAAAACAGACTTAAGAACAATAATACATAGAACTACACTTTATTCCAAAGGAGTTAGATATTCAGCAGTCACTCTGTATAATAAACTACCGGCCAATCTGAAAAACATAAAATCCATGCGGTGTTTCAAGCTATCGTTGAAATAAATTTTATTAAGTGATTCATATTATGATATAAGTGAATTTCTAGATACACTGTAGCTGGCCATATAATTGTATATATTTGTGATGCATTTTAAATGCTGTGTAGCTGTAGAGCCATGCAACTATATATATTTATGAGTTCATGCTTAGATCTTATTAATTACACTTGATGAAACTTATTTTTTATACTTATATTATTTGTATTGTTCTAAATATTTGTATTGACGTATCCAATGTCATTGTATTGACTTAACGGATGAATAAAACTACTACTACTACTAATAAATGCTGAAAAAGAAAGTAAGCAGTTTTAAAAATAAATTTTAATGCAAAGTGCATCTTCCAACAGGACAAAATTTTATGTAATTATCTGACTGTGAAGTATGATTTGCTTGGTACAGCAACTGTTTTGGTAAATGGCTTACTTTAACTTGGTAAGACTTTAAGCTATATCTGTACTAAGATGGCAATTGGTGCTCTCTGCATAGTGTAAACCTCTCAGGCTATGACATACAACTGAATGTGTGTCACATAAGTAAATCAATGAAAGGTTACACTCAGAACTATTACTGCTGTCTGTGGTCTTAATTATGCTGTGAAAGTGCTGGAAGTGTCTGTTTGAGTTGTTAATAGGTCTAATTAAAATGCTTACACATCTAAGCATTATTTCTTTTGACAGTCCATAATTCCTTATCTGTTCAATGGAATGAAACAATAAGTGCATTACATAGGTGTGGCTATATCTGCTTCTCAAAATTATGTGGCTTTGCATCACTGCATGTAACGCATGTTGGCTGTTAAGCTCAAATACCCAGAGTTTGCCTGACTACCTCTGCAATGTATTTGGAATGCTATCAACAGTGTAGATGCTGAAATATATTTCAGTAAATATAATTTGACTGTAAGTGACAGGAGGACTCAAATGACAGAACAGAATGTTGAAATATGTTCAGTGCCTTCATTCAACAGCATTACTGAATCATAAACTAGGCTAATTTAGTGCATTTTCTTTTTATTGTGTTCTACATCAGTATGGATTTTATCTTTTTTGTGTTATGCAATATGCTCCATCTGAGAGAGCTGGCGGTTTTATTAGTTACGCAGTAAGCATATATTATCATCAGGTGTTCTCTGGCGCTAGTTACTGGTATTTCAAATAATTTCTCACGAACATGATTGTTTATGCACGTTTCCTTATTGTATATCAGTATAATACACTGAGAAATGTGCAGCGTGGCAGATGTGACATAGAATTACGTTATATCAATTATTCTGTGAAAAATTATCTCAAGAATCTGTTTCTAAACTTGACCTTTTTTCTGTTTTATACGAACCAAAGCATTACCAAGGATTTACCGTTCCTGTTACAAATGAACAACACATGTGTATTCCATTTCCTTCCAGCTGGAATTCCAAAGCTCTTACTATGTTAATTACAAGAAAGGTAACTTAACACTAAATTAATGATTCTGTAGGTATATATTTTATGTAGGAAAGAATACCACAAGGTATGTAATACAGTTTCTTGGTATACAGAATGTTGAAATATTCCCTGGAAGAAAGGTGTAAAAAGGAAGAAGAAACACCATTAAAGAAATGTAAATTTTAAATGACGATACCTACAACTATGTACAAAAAATAGCATATCTCTTTAAAAAGAGAACAAAGCAACTCTGTTAATGCTTGTATTTACTAAGAATTTGAAAAGCTGTATAGTACATACATTATTTTTAGCACACATTTACAAAAGAGAAAGGTTGTGATTGATTCATGACATTAATAATGTAGTAACCTTACAAATGAGGCAGTGTCAGCAGCTGGTGACACGAACTTTATAAATGACCCTATTTTATATACTTTTAATTACTTAGGTTGAATTATTATTCTCAAGTGTAGAATAAATTAATAAGATTTAATTGAACCATATAGTTCAATGAAGCTAAGGAACATAAAACAAATACGTAACAACTGTATCATTCATTTTAAATTGTCCGAAGCTTAACTTTATTTTTGCAACAAATGATGGTACAGCCTTAAATTTCTAAACACTTAAATAGCACATTAATGAATGCTGACAAAGACAAATGCAGTTCTAAAAATGAAAATTAATGCAAAATGTATTTTCCTGGTATTTTCCTATTCGTGACTGTGAAGTGGATTTGCTTAATTTTGGTTGGTTGGTAGTGGTTGTCAGCCAATGTTAAACAGTTGGCAACGATGACATTCGCTGACTTGCACTGCAGCATTTTGATGTTATGTTTGTTGACTAAAGGTTGGACAGCATGAATGCTGACAAAGACAAATGCAGTTCTAAAAATTAAATTTAATGCACAGTGTATTTTCCTATACGTGAATGTGAAGTTAATTTGCTTAATTTTGGTTAGTTGGTATCATCCAATGTTAAACAGTTGGCAACGAAGCCATTATGCATTTGATCTAAGCAAACCCCGTCAGATGGCAGTGCAATATTGGTACCACTGAACCTCATTAAATGGGTCTGCCATCTGCATATTGAGCAATGAACTATTGAAACTACATCAACGTCAGATAGCAGGACGAGCGTATAGTGATACTGTCTTTTATAAAAAGTTTCTGAAATATAGCAGGTGGTAAACTCACACAGAAAAACAACCCACCCCTTGGCCGTTCAGCTCAGAGAAAAGATCATCACCCTAAACAAGGCACACGTCACTCTTCACTGGGTCAAAGGTCATGCAGGTCTACGGGGATATGAAAGAGCTGGTTACCTCGCTAGGATTGCTGCCAGTCACAAGACCACCTTAGACTACAAATCAATTCCCATAAGTTGGGGCAAGCAGCTGCTAACCGAATATTACACTACAGTTTGGAACTCCATATACACCAGATCCAACAATGCCTTTCATACCAAACTTTTCATTCCTAACATACAACACCGTCTGTCCTTATCTCTATGGCCCAATCACATAACCACGATATTCCTCACAAATCACGGCCGTTTCCAGGCCTACCTTCATAGAATGAAAATAAGAGCCTCGCCATCCTGTAACTGCACTGAAAAACACCCACAGACGGCTCTGCACGTGATGACAGAGTGCAGTAATTTCTCAAAAGATCGACCAGACGTTTTATGTTCGGCCCCTCTACCCGTGGTTCTGAAGATTCACTTCAATACAGTTCAAGTATCAGGATTCATCAAGAGCATCTACCGCACACTTGAATAAATCTGTATAGTACTGTGTAAATAACTATTGTAAATAATCCCGTGATATACCTTTAGGTAAAACACGGGCTATAAAATATTGTTTAAATAAAAAAAAAACGTTTATTAACGTAATACACGATTTGTCTAAAGTTAAAGATTTAAAAACGATGCTAATACACTTGTTCATCTACCTCACGGCTTTGGATTGTTTAACCCGTTCCGGCTCCAAATTGGATGCTAATACACAATCAATAAAACCATCATTATTTTGTGAACTGTGACTAAAAGTCTCTCTTAGGTTTATCGGTATACACCTTATATTGAGCTATGTTTAGAGTGAGGTTCTAATAGCGTTTCTACTCTCCATTAGACGCCGCTCTAGTTTACATCGGGTACCCCATATGGCTTGCGGGTACCCAAGATAACCCAGGAGCTAATCCTAACAACAGCTAAAGCTGAGCTCTACATAATTCTCCTAAGCTGTTTGGCATTAAAAATTTACCAATCTTAAATCAGAAACAAAATTTCAGGGTGCTAGGTACTGCATACTGTCATTTCAATCCCAAGGTACCTTACACAATAACACCAACCTAAAACCTACATGTCACCCTACAACATCCCAAATATAGCTTACCTGCGGTAAAACCCTTAACGAGTGGGCACGCAGCAAAAGCCTTCTGGCTAAATACAGAATGACGAGCGAGCGAACGTTTCTACTGTCCTACGTCTTCTGTTGTTTGAAGGGGAATTTGACTTGGCGTCGAATTCTTCAAATAATAGCCGATTGTAGAAGCTTTGGAGGTGCCACTGACTTTAAGGTATACTGCAGAGTGCTGGTTGTGAAATGTCATTACGATGCCTTCCGAATATAGCTCTCCAATATTGTAAAGAAAAGAGGATAACGACTGTTCCATTTATGTTCACAATTTTATGATTTAGACAGTTGATAACAAAGTTGAGCCCTTTAGTAGATCACGACTGTCAGAAGCAGAATATTCGGTTAAACTGCAGAAAGCATAGATGCCAACTGTAGTGGAATTCCGCTACACGTAGCGCCATTTGCGCTTTCGGGAGACGGCGGGAAAATACAAAAAAGTGGGAAGATGTAGCGACTTTTGTCACTCTTTTAATAAAAAGAATCAAACGTATCTTAAGAGCCAATGGCATAATATTAGGGACTGAACAATCTCTCATATGAACGCTAGCTCATGTTATCTAATACACGTAAAATATAATTGTATGTAAATACCAAACTACTAAAGCTAAAATTACACTGTTTTCGTGTATGCTGGCCGATTATTCTCTCTATACCTGACATAAGCTTTAATAATATCCGAGCGTTGGTCTAACAATTAAAAGAAAGAGAGTATTGCTCCGCGCCCACGCGCACAAATCTGACACACGACAGTGACACTTTCACCCATGTGTTACCTACGCCATATTACATTCAAACAAGTTGTATGCACAAGAGTAGCTTACCAGTAGGTTTTGTTCGCACAAGGAAAGTGTGATGCTTGACTAGGCAAGGCACTCGCCTGTGATTCACTACAATCGTGCTATAAGTTTGTAGTGTTTAGTGATGTCTTGTTTACATATGGACACAGCATTTATCATTGAGTAGTTCGTCGTATTTTAGCTTTTCCTTCAAATAAAACTGACAACGCATTTTCAATATAATTATTTTGTATGCTCTTTACCTTGTTGCGCCAATTTCGTAATGGTTTCTTCATTTTGATGTAGAATTTCTACATAGTTTGACTCACTCTGCTGCTTGTAAAATGTCAACAGGTTGTTCAGTATACTCCAAAATCGCATTCAAGTGACCTGCGATTTTACACAAGTATTGATTAAATTCAGAACCACGGCCTTCTTGAATGAGACGATTGTCACGCTCCGGAAGAAACCTAAGTTGACATTACCGCCGTGTTAAACGATTTTGCCTATTCTTCTAACACAGTCAACTACTTAAGGAACCCACTTTAGTATCAACTATCTCAAATATAAAATACTGAATATAAATAAGAGATCCGTTTGTTAATCTTTCTCCTAATTTTTTACAATATTTTAATGCTTTCCTCAAGAACGATAACGTACTATCAGAGACCTTACATTCGGATATCAACCTCAACACTGCATTATTGGAAAATTTCTACGTCGCATTCTATTCTGTAATAACTCAAAACTTTTATATTCAATTCTCAGCAAGACTACTAAATGAATAAAGTTTAGTATTACAGCGCATTAATGAGTTACAATATTATGGAATTTGACTCAACGAGCCCAATTCCATTTCAAAAATTGATTGATTTTCGGGGATTAAAGTTTCACGAAGGCTTAAGGCTTTTTATTTGTAACTTATTTGCCTGGTGCCGGTACATTGGACCCGGCTTACAGGCTCTAAATTTACATGAGTTTATAATTCTGGGTATGGCTTTTTTATTGTCTTTGGGGTTCTTCTAAAACCCATACGGCGACCTGTTCTGAGGCCGCCGAGAACCAGTTTTATCTCGTTATTTGTCTCTGTCTTTCTTTTTCTTGTTTTTATATTTACATATTTACACTGCGCTTATCTTGCGCACAGACACAGACACACACACACACACACACACACACACACACACACACACACACACACACATACACACACGCACCTGGGCATACCACGTACGTCCCAATATCACACGCACAACACTGTACAGACTTGGCTATGTACAATATTTACAATGCTCGCAGTTAGGTTGTGCGGCAGCGGGTAGCTGACTCCTGGGCTGCCGATGATGGCGGCCTCTGCCGGGCAGCGTGGCCTGAGCCAGGGAGGGTTGGGCGCGCATAATTTTGCAGTCGTGTGGTTTTTTTATTTTTGTTTTTCTTCGATATGCTTTGATTCTGGCATGTTTTCGGTGCTTGGGTTCGCCTTTCCCAATATTGTGTATGGTGGGGTTTTGATGGTGTCGGATGCGCGCCCAGATGGAATAGGCACGTTTGTTGATGGCCTCGTTGATGTAAGGGACGTGGGTTTCTTGGTGAATGGTTGTTCGGATTGGAGCAGACAGGATTTTGCGTAGGGATAGGTTTTGTAGGGTTTGGAGATACTTTAGGGCGGTGTTGGAGGCGTTGGCCCAGACCACGCAGGCGTACAGGACCACGGATAAAATAAAGGATCTATATAGGATGGTCTTCGAGCGCAGCTTTAGCTGTTTGCTCCTAAATATGGGGGCGCACATCTTTAATCGCTGCCGCCCTTTGTTGGCGCTATCTCTTAGATGGGTGGTCCAATGTATCGTGCATGTCAACGTCACGCCGAGGTACTTGACCTGCTGACGACAGTGCAATATTTGACCATCGACCGTTAGGTCCATTGCCAAAGGGCGCCGCTTTGTAAAATATATAAGCTGGCATTTGTTCGCATTAATTTTGATTTTCCAGTTATGAAGCCATGAAAGGAAGCGGTCAATGTACCGCTGCAACTCTAAAAGTCCATAACGAGGATTTTTATGATGGTTGTATATTGCAGTGTCGTCAGCATACATTGCAACTTTGCATCTGGCGTCCACTGGGAAGTTTTTGGTGAAGAGTATATCCAGGAAAGGTGACATAATAGCCCCTTGTGTTACGCCAGCCTGCATCACTCTCCCTTTTGAGGCGGAGCAACCCACTTGGACGTAGAAGCGCCTGTTTTTTTTTTTTAAATTATGCAGCAATGGCAGTGAATTTTGGAGGCCGGGAAACTCTCGATGCAGCTTGTAAATCAGGCCGTTGTGCCAGCACCGATCAAATGCGGCTTCTACGTCCAAAAATAGCACCAACGTTGAAGCCCCATTGTTAAATTGCTCGGTGACGTCATCTACTAGACTTAAAAGTTGAAGGTCTGTTGAGTGCCCTTTTCTAAAGCCAAATTGTGAATTTGAAATGTCAAGCGCCGCAATTTGTTTTTGGAGTCGAAATAGAATTATTTTCTCGAGCAATTTACCAATAGTGGACAGGAGACTAATGGGGCGGTAATGTTGAGGTTGCTTGGTGCTTTTCCCATGCTTATGGAGCATTATTACCTTGGCTCGTTTCCAAGTGTCAGGGAAATAATTTTGCTGCAGACAAGGGTTGAAAATTTTTGTAAGTTACACTAGGGCTTTTCTCGGGAGATGTTTGAGTTCCTCATTAGTCACCCTGTCCGGGCCGGTGGCTTTCCCATTATGTAGCTTCCTAATGAGCTTGTACACTTCCTGCGGCGTTGTGAGGGGCAAGTGTTGCTCATGCCTCTGTGCCACCCAGTTTTGTACTCAGTTCTGGACATCCGGTTCTAACTCGGGGTTCGTCGCTGGGTTTTCTGTAAATAGTATTTCCAGACAGTCTGCAAAGACCTCGGCTTTCTCCTCAGAGGAGAAGTGCAGGCCGAGGTGAGTGTGTAGCGCCTCAGTGCCTGAGTTAGCGCTCGAGGAGACTTTAAGTGCCTTTAATAATTTCCATAAAGAATTGTCCGAATGTGTGGTATTTAACATGTTTTGCTCCCACTGCTCAATTTTGTTCAATTTAATTTGTTGTCGAATGACTTTGCGTAGCCATTTTGCTAGCACTTTGTACTCAGGCTGGCGGGTAAGCCGCCAAAGTCTCGTCAAGCGTCGCCTCCTGGCAATGAGCTGCTCCACCTCAGGGTACGTGCAAAAACTAGGTGGGCTTGTGGTGTAGCTGGTGGAATTGCTTTTGGCCGTGTGCAGCGAGGCGGTGTAGTTTTCAATGACGACGTCGATGTCCGCCTCGCTGTAGTATGACAGCCCAGGCTGAGCCATCCCGTGCATTTCAAGGGTAAACTTGCTCCAGTTTGTTTCTGCGCGCCTCAGAGGGCCGGTCAGACCGACCGTGATGGCGCAACTGATATCAAAGTGCACTGGAAGATGGTCGGAGTCTAGGCTGTGATACACAGTGAAGTTTTTTGGTAATGTCGCATTTTTTGTAATAACGAAGTCTAAAATTTCAGGGTCGAAGTACCCTGACTTGTGCCAAAAGGTGGGTTCGGGGGGGAAGTACACCTCGAGATCGTCATTTTCTGTTATAAGGTCTACTAGGAGATTTCCAGCCGCGTTTGCACGACGTGAATACCACCAAGGGTGTCGAGCGTTGAAGTCTCCTGCCGTTATAACGTGCTCCTCCAAAGTGAGGATTTGCTCGAGGTCGCGTCTATAGTCGGGGGAGTTTGGGGGCCGATAGAGGACCACCAGCATCACCGTTTTGTTATTTAATCGTGTTTTAAGAGCCATGCACTCTAACGCTGCCAATGGTGGCAGCGTAACAGGAGCATGAGCAACTTTGTTTTTTAGTAAAATAGCTGTTCCCCGTCCCTGTCTACCTATTCTATCAGTCCGAAATATTTGGTAACCCCTGAGCTTGAAAGTGTGCTCCTGCTTTAATTTTGTTTCACAAATGAATACGACGTCAATTTTGTTATGCCGCAGGTAGCTTTCAAGTTCGTGCTGCTGCCTGTAGATGCCGTCGGCATTCCACAGGAGCCCGCGAGTTAGAGATGTGCCTCCCCTTAGTTGAGCCATTTACTCGAAGATGTCAGACAGAAGCCATATGAGGACTTATAGTTTCTCCCAAGTGCTCTTAAATCTTGCGGGAAAAGGCTGTACCTTCGGAGCAAGTTTCTGTAAGTTGAGCTCTTTAAACAGAGTAAAGAGCTCTTTGAGGCCTCCTAGTTCACCAGATGGCGCCTGGGAGTGGAGAGCTGTTGAGGGTTGGCCAGAAGGTGGCGGCACTGGTGCGCTTTGTCCCCTCATGGCGCCTGCGAAAGAGACGCCATCTCTAACCAGAGCCGGGTTGGCAATGGGTCTTGGTTGCGCATTTGGGGGTGCCCTGGCTATGGCTGCCAGTTGGCGGTATTGGCGTTCGTTACGGAACGTCTCGCAACATCTGTAGCTGGCAGGATGCGTCTCCCCACAGTTTGCACAGTGGGGTACAACGTCCTGCGTGGCCTTTTCCGGGCAGTCAGCTAAGCGGTGGTGGCCACCGCAGAGGACACATCGGGAGGTCATGTGGCACATTTTTTATGTGTGCCCCAACTGTTGGCAGTTGAAGCACTGCGTCATGTTATGGTTCGTTTTGAGGACCTCCACGGTGACGAGAATGTGACATACCTCGCGAGCCTGTAGTAGTTTTTGATTGGTGGTGGTCCTGTCCAGGGTCACCTGGTACATTGCCAGAGGCTTGTCGCGGGAGATCAGTTGCCGGACATGGACGCCGGTGTAACCCTTCGCTTCCAGATCTTCTTTGATGAGATCGGTCTCCAAGTCCTCTGGGAGGCGCTTGATGATGTAGTGGAGGGGCTGGTCGCTCCTAGGGGTAAAGCTGTAACTCTCGACCCCAGCGTCCTTCAGCTTGCTCATGGTGGGTAGGTTGTCTTCTTTCTTGGTCAGGAACAGCTTCAGACAGCTCCTGGTGTTCTGTAGGGAATATGACCCAGCTGGGAGAGAGCCCCGGAGGATCTGGAGCACCTTGGTTGCCTGCCGGGCATCGGGAATTATGATGCGCGGAGGTTTTTGGCTGTTAGTAGGCTGTGTTGCGGTAGTTGTTGTGGTTGTTGGGGTGTGGTTGGGTGTAGGTAGGTTGGTGGCAGTGAGTGGTTCTTTAGGTTGGTTGTGTGGCCGACTTGGCCGTTAGGGCTTTGGGTTTGGTCTTCGTGGTGGTGGCATGGTGGGGAAGTTGTTGGGGTGCTCTGTATCCTCGTCTTCCTCCAATGAGGATAGTGCCGCATAGCGGTTTCCGGTAGAGACCTGGGGTGGCAGGTGCCTTGTTTTGTTTTTCTTGGACAGCAAAGGCTGCAGCCCACGCCGCTCGCCGTCAGAATCGCTGTCGCGTCCGCTGCCGCGATGATGGGGGCGCTTCCTAGCCGGGGCTGCCTGCCAGCCCTCTGCGAGCTGAACCAGGTGCCTCTTTTTAATTGAGTGTTCCTGGTAACAGCATGCTAGGTCAGTGGCTATTTTTCCGAAGTCGCGGTACTCCGGGGCCATATTTTGCAGGATTTCCTGGAGATAAAAGATTTCCTTCTGGAGATCTTTAACCTCTCTCTCCAACTGGGCATATTTCCGGGCGAGTACTTCACCCTACAAGGCACTGTGGTCCATTGGGGTAGGAGTATTGGCTGATGCGGCGTTGGCCAATGGCAGGAGGAGGCTGGGCTGCGCCAGCTGTGCAGCTGGAAATAGAGCGGGCTGGTCCCCTTGGAGCATCAGTCCACTGCCAGCCGCCTGACTGGTGGCTAGTGGCGGAGCTGCCGCTGTTGCTGCTGTAGTTTTCACTGCCGCCGCCATCTTGGAGCGGAAGTCACTGGCCGTTAGTCGCGGTGGCTGCTGGCAACAGCGTGGCTTGGGGACGCCAAGCGTTGCGTGCAACAACGGCACGCAGCTGCGCGTCCCACGCTGTTTTTGGGTGGTTTTTGCCTTTGTTCGCGTCACTGTTACACTGTACACTATCAAACCACACTCTATGAAATCAAACCACATCAAACCACACTCAAATGAAATCCCTAAGACAACATATATAAGCAACTTAAACTTCAATGATGATTTACTTTAAAAAAATTTCAGTCTAATTAAAATTATGTCAATATTATGTACAAAATACGCAACTATATAATCAGAAACTAATGAATGACTCGCATCCATCAGTCCATCACTAAGAAAATCGCATCTAGTGTTACAAAAACTGCACACACATCAACTTATACTACGTTATGGAGGCATGTCTGTATAGTTTCGTAAGCCATGCCATGTGGTGCTGACTGGCTGTATAAAGCCAGAAGGTTTTTGCTGCGTGCGCACCCGTTAAGGGTTTTACCGCAGGTAAGGTAAATATCGGGATTTTGTAGGGTGAAATGTTGATTTTTAGAATGGTGAATTTTATGAGGTTACTAGTATGTACCTGGGGGTGGAATGCTTACACTCACCTTCCTTATACCTCTATACAAAGTTAACACCGATAAACTACAGAGATATTTTTAGTTATAGTTAAAAAATAATAGTGCTTTTACTTATTGCAAATTAGCATCGTTTTGAAACCTTTAACTTTTGATACAACGTCTATAAAATTAACACATCTTTGCTACCTACATTCTAGCAACTTTTCTTGAAAGATAATCACTGGTGCTGGCATCTGTTGTTAATATAGTTTGAAGAGTTCATTGCTCTATATACAGATGGCAGAGTCGTAACACCAATTATTGAAGTTGTAGCAGTATTCCATTGTCATCTAACGGGTTTCCTGGCGTTTGACAGTAACAGCAAATGTATCGATTCCAGTTCGATATAATGCTTCGTGTACAGTATACAGTACTGTATCCGCCTGCGGTGCCGTATGTAGTAAAAGCGGGCGTTAAACACTACACATTTCATTTTCAGTACTGTATGGTAGCTCAATGGCTAAGAGCAGCAGGACAAAAACTGGGAGATCCGTGGTTCAAATCCCATCTATGGCAATTAAAATTTTCAGTCCACAGTCTCAGTGGCGGGAAAAACCTCTACATGAAGGTCTATCCACGGCGAAGTCCCCGAAGGTTCTGTGTTATCCCTGATGCTCTATACCGTCTATGTGGCTGACCTTGCCACTGAACAGCGCGTCAATCCAATCAACCCAATTTCCATCTGGCCTCTCGCTACTGGTTCCACCACGGCTTGTCGGCTCGCTAGCGACCGCAAAAGCAGGGTAGAACGGGCACTGTTCCCCCAAGGTGGGATATCCCGGCACCAGAAGCATCAGTAGAGGCCAACTGCGCCATTTAACATGACGACACGCAAGCTAGCGCAAAAACTTATATCTATTTTACTGCACGGGTAAATCCGCACAGCGGATAGGTACCGTGACTATGTGATATTAGATTTACGATATCCTTTCTACATTTGCATTATTAATTGCTTACTTATATCAGTTAATTTTTGGAGCGGAATTAGGCTCGGTGTGTCTAATTCTGCTAATCAAAGACTTCCATATCCATGCACTAAGCCTTAACTTGTGCTAGTATTGTCAACAATCCAATATGCTCAGCGTTCACTTATTATCTGATAGAATATAAATGCCTAGTTCGGATACAAGTCTCATTCGAATGCAGGATATCGGATATTTTATTATCTTTGAATAAAGCGTTCAAATATTGTAAAGAAATACAACCACAGTTTAATATCAGATTCTCAACTCCGTGTTAAAAACTGAAGACGCATATGGCGCTCTTTCCTGAACATTTTACCCTGGCGACCTTGGCAACTACGCCTGGTAAGGCCGGTAATGTAGTAAGCTTCTATTGCGACCGAGCTATGGTGCATTCGCTTACCCTCTTCGGCTCCCGCTCCTGTTTTCACTGACTGATAGAATCCAACTTCTTTCGAAATCACATCTCGCCACACATGAATAGTTTACGCACATTTCAGCTATCCCATATTAGCATAATACCCGTCAAATACGCTGAGGAAATATGCGGTAAACTATTCATCAGTGTGTGAGATGTGACTTCGAAAGAAGTTGTCCAATTTGTGAAAAAAATTGGAAGAATCCACTTGAACTTTTCCTGTTAAATATGAATAATTGACTTCCACAAAGCATTATATCTGTATTCCTGTTGCAAATTGATAATTTTGTCTTTAAAAACAATTAAAATTTTAAAAACGAGAGAGTGAGATCACTTAAGATGCTGTTGAGATTATACAAGACATCTGTATCCCCTTTCCCTCAAGCTTCTTAGTGTAATACTTAAAATAAAGATAACTTAACACTAAAATAATGATTCTGTAGACACAGGAAAACAGGTAAGGATACCATAACGTTATATGTAATGCAATTTCTTTGTGCACAGAATGTTGAAAAAATCCCTGGAATAACAGTGACAAAAAAAAAACCCCTAAAGAAATATGTATATAAATTTGAAATGATAACAACAACTATGTACAAAAAAATAGCACTATTTCTTTAAAATGATAACAATGCAGCTCTGTTAATGGTTATATTTAATAAGAATTTTAAAAGCTCAATAGTACATAGATTTATTTTCAGCACAAGTATACTAAAGTATATTCAGAGAAAAACATGAAATTTGTGACCGATTCATATCAGATTAATAATGTCAAATTAGTACAGAAGTCAGTATTGGCAACTGGTGACATAAATTTCATAAATGGCACTATGTTATATACTTCTAATCACTTTGGTTGAATTAACATTCACAAGTGCAGAATACATTATGAAAAATAATAATTACATTAAAGCTGTATCATTCATTTAAAATTGTTCTAAGCTTAACTCTGTCTTCACAACACAAGAATATTACAGCGTTGAATTTTTAAATGCTTCAATGGCATGCATATGCACGTAATGAATGCTTAAGAAGAAAATGTGCAGTTTTAAAAATAAAATTTAATGCACAGTGTATCTTCCAATAAGAGATTATTTCATGCAGTTATCTGACTGTGAAATATAATTTGCTTAATGTACAGAGCAATTGTTTGGATAAATGGCTTGCTTTAACTTGATAAGACTTTAAGCAATGTACTTTATGACTAAGATGGCAAATGGAGCCCTCTGCATAGTGTAAACCTCTCAGTCCATGACATACAACTAAATGTGTGTCAAATAAATAACTCAATGAAAGATTACACTATGAACTATTAATGCTGTTTGTAGTTTTACTTAAGAAGTGAAATTGATGGAACTGTGTGTTTGAGTAGTTAATAGAAAATAATTTAGTAATGTAATTTATTTGCTCACACATCTAACCATTATTTGTTTTGACAGTCCATAATTCCCTTATGTGTTCACTACAAAGAAACAAGAAGTGCATTATATAGCAAAATAATGTGCAGTTTTATCTACCTTTCAAGATTATGTGGCTTCGCATCACTGCATGTAACAAATGGCTCATATATTAGGTTAAACATCTTTTTCCCATGCCAAAGATTGAGATTTTCATTCCAACTTAGAACAATGAGAGGATGCTTAACAGTGCAGTTTCATGTGACATGTAACATTTCTGTGGGTCACGCTAGAAATGTTATATCACCCTTAAAATGGTTAGCATTACAGAAATTGTGTACCAATATTACTCATAAGTGGTGGGAAGTACATGTTGAGAACAGATGTACCACAGAATACATAAATGCTGTGCAAATATCAATTTAACTTGTTATTTTTCTGAACCCATTTGTGTGTGTGTTTTCACAAGTAAGAGATTTATAACCTATTATTTATTGTGAAGCTTTACTAATTTGAGATCTAGACACACTGTGTTTAGGTCCTAGCTAGCTGACATTGTGCATGTTTTAAGAATAACTGGAATAATAGAAATAAAATTAAAAGTGGCATATAATGATGATGACACAATGACATTTTAATCACTTCTTGCAATGCACAATTACACCTAAAAGCTTGTAAAGCTTTTTCAAATTAATTCTAATCCCATCATATCTCTTCAAAGATGGTTATTCAGGTAAATAATTTAGTGGAGTGTGTACAATAATATTGCATAGTGACTACTGTATTAAACAATATAGAACAAATTAGGTTTATGGAATCTCAGATCATACTTTTAATTGCTGTTAAAAGCTGTGACATTCTTGATCAATGATGTAGATATACACTGATGAGTAAGGTTAAGAGAACTTAATTCTTCAAAATACTTATCATTGCAATTTAAAGAAAAAGTTTATAAAATTCATATCAAGCATCTCACCCAAATATTTTAATTTAAGCCACCTAGATTATACGTAAACACAGATGATGCTAATTTTGGTATATCTGAAAATCCACAGCTATTTTTTCAGTAATTTATACTGGATACTACTTAGCTACATGCTAAATCTTACTTACCAATAGGTCTTTGTGAAAATCTATTCTCGTTCTTCCTGCTGCCCATACGTCCTCGTAGTTATTTCAAATTTTTACAATTTCACAAATCGATGAAAATTGTATTCAGAACTTAATTTGGCTTGGCCTCCTTGCCATTAAAGCTTTAATTCAAATATTTACAGGTTAGCCAATGTAGTGTCTTATTCAAATAAGGTCGATAATAGGCCAATAATATTACGAAAATTACTTCATAAGTAGTGAAATAATACAATAACTATGAAATTTTGTACTAAGGAGAAGTTATTTTATACATTAGTTAGTATGCAACACGGCAGCCAAAATAATTATATTGGCGGCATTGAATCGGGCGCATGCAACGCTCAGAATGTACCTTTTGACCCCGGGTGTTTCGCGAACCTTAATGTGTCTCCTGGTTTCCTATCTGAGTTAACAGGCCCTGATTGCCACCAGCTTAACTTCAATCACCGGGTGGTCAGATTCTGCCATCTATATATAGAGCAATGAACTCTTCAAGCTACATTAACAATAGATGACAGTACAAGTATTTACTGATATTGTCTATTAAGAATAGTTGCTGGAATGCAGTATGTAGTAAAAATTTATTAATGTTATGCAGTAGTTTGTTTAAAGTTAAATAGTTTAAAACGATGGTAATATGGAAGAAGTAAAAGCACAATTGTTTAGTGAATTATAACTAAACATATCTCTGTAGTTTATCGAGCAATGCTCTAAATTGTGGTACAAACTAGGTGGACACTGTCAGTTAGTTATGTGATACAAATGTGATATTAGATTTAAGATATCTCGTTCCCACATTTGTATTTAGTCTTAATTGCTTACTTATATCAGTTAATTTTTGGAGCGGAATTAGGCTCGGTGTGTCTAATTCTGCTAATAAAAGCTTTCAATATCTATGCACTATGCTTTAACTTGTGCTAGGATTGTCAACAATCCAATGTGCTCAGCGTTCACTTATTTTCTGATAGAATATATGCCTAGTTCGGATACAAGTCTCATTCGAATGCAGGATACCGGATATTTCATTATCTTTGAATAGACCGTTCAAATATTGTTAAGAAATACAACAGTTAACAAACGGTTCTCTTATTTGCATTCAAAATTTTATTTTTTATACAGTTGAATTAATAAGCATGGACAATTTAGTAGTTGAAGCCTATGGTAGAAAGAGAAAATTCTTTCACTCAGTGGAAAAAATCCTTTAACGCATCGGTAATGCCAACTTTGGTTGCAATATGACAACCGCATCATTAAAGACGACCGTGATTCTGAGTTTAGTCAATACTTATGTAAAATGGCTGAACATTTGAATGTGAATATGGACTACACTGACCCTGTTGACATTTTACAAGGAGCAGATAAAGTGAAGTTAGAATTAGAAGATGATATACCGAATACAGTAACTCCTCTATTTACTATTACTATGTATAATAATTAGTAAAAATGTACAAATCTGCCACTGTGATCATATTCTTATACTTCAGCGCTCTTAGCGTGGAAATTGGTAACTACTTTACTCTGTACGCACAGAGCTTTCGAAGCCGCAACAACATTTTCTACCGATAGTCTACAAATGGCGCTGTCTAACTTGTGTAACAGTTTTAGTTGTGCGTTTTAGTGCACCAGATTTAACTTGGCCCCTGGTTTGTAGAAAGAGAAGGAAATTTACTCACAATTTCTTTCTAACCCGCACCTCTTTTATGGCCAGTCAGGCAGGGTAGACACATCACTTGCGGATGATGCGTTTTTGTCAGTTTGTTCTTCGTCCCCCAAATTTGGTTCCTGGTCCCTTCTTCATTCTCAGAAATGTCAAGATTTTCTTCATGTTCACAATCTGAATCTTCTAAATTAATTTAATTAAATCTTTCAAATTCATTATGAATATATCACTAATTTCAACTATTAATACACCTTTGCCCTCCCCCCCCCCCCAACATGTTTACAAGCTCCCCGCCAATTTTGTTAGAACACTTTACCTATTGCGCTATCAAACAACACTTTTACGTCACTATGCTTAAATGATATGTTGTATTTCGCAACATCATGTTTTATCTATGTCCATATAAGGTCTATAGCATTTAAATGACAATGATATGGAGGTGGTCGTGCATTCGCGCTATGCGATCTATTTCATAAATTTTGAGACCGTCTTTTTACAGCTTTATTAATTCGTGAAGTACAGCTTTGGTGGAAGGTGGATCAAACTCAAGATTATTGTCACGGAGCCATGGTTGCATTACTGATTTAAGTGATGATGATATCGGAGCCTTGTTGATTTGAGTAGAATAAGATACTTTGTCTTTACTATAACAGTATTTGGGGGAGTGTTGGGTAACAACTGATTAATAAACCAATTTTTAATAAGTTTCACTATTCATTTCTTCATGATAGTCTTTGCTTGATTTTGATTTAAAACTTGGAAGAGCGCCGGGAATGAAACGTGTCGTTACTCTCCGCGTAAAAGAAAACGCTGTCCTTTCTTTGCCTATTGGGATGCGTAGTGGAAATTCAAAATCGTCCTCTTTACTTTTCCATACTTTGTTCTTCGTATGATTTATATTGATCCAGGTTTCATTTAAGTAAATAATAGGTGCACCGGTAGTCCTCTTTTATTCTTGTTAGAAACGCGATTTTTTTTGCAACGACCTCTGGCCTTTCGATCAGAAACTTTCCTCCGCGTGAGTCCTTTAGAAATCTAAATTTCATTTGATGCAAGCTCCATAAACTCAATTGAACAACTTTTTTTCTTTTAGAACTTTATTTGTATTCTTCCAAGCTGGGCAGAAAGTCAGTGCGATAGAGTGAGTAAATAGATTGTCTATTGTTGTTTTTGTGGGTTTTGCATTCGGACGTTTGTTTTTACCAGGAGACTCTATAAAACTACCACTTACTTGCACTTTATTTGCTTCTTTAAGCATTCTTTTCACAGTACGAGATTTATTTTTGTAATTTACGTCCTCCAACATTAAGTCATATCGGACGATGAATGGAATGGATGTAATGATGCTCAAATGTGCCCGGGGTCCATGGAGGCAGTACGAGATGAAACATCTGTAGCTGCAGCACTTTTTTTTAATTATTCCCGAAACAGGTATAGTTGGCTTTCAGCATTTTAGAGCCTCACAATCTTCTAAGAAGTGTACGAACCTCACAATTTCCCTACCATCTCATCTTATAGCTTTTCACTTTTCCACGCCTCTAAGAACTAACGCAGACATTAGCACTATTCCTAGAAGTATGTTTAAAATAATAAACAAATTTTAAATTCCAAGAACATTTTTCGCATTTCCAATAGGTTAACAACCGATACTTCACTGATGTCAGCTTGTGCTTACCCTCATACCACTGCACGCTTTAAAAGGGACTGGCAAGTTTAAGGAAAGGAACCCAGCGCCCGTGCTAGACAAGAATAGTGCAAAAAGTGCCAAGTTAAATCTCGTGCATTATAATGGTTACATATATTTGATATCTTGGTTTGCAGTTATCGTTTGTTTACAAAGAAGTAACGGTTGTGGAAGGTGGGAATATATTTAAATAAGAAAATGTTTGTACTGGTATTTCACGTTATAAATAAAATGGCGGTGTCTAGGCTAAAGTATGGAAAAGTAGAGTCAGACTGAAAAATTCAATGTCATATGCGGGATTTGAACCACGGATCTTCTGGTCTCCGTCCAGCCATTAATTGCTGACGACGTGCTGCTTTTCTACACAAACACCCACGCAGAGGCTTTAAGCACCTTCAGATAATTACACTTATATTTACCAAATAAAATACTAATTAATTACTATTTGACTGTTGTATTTGTAAAAATGTTATGTTTATATATTTTACATTAGATGTAAAGTCCTTAAAATTGATATGTGAACTATATTTTTCATTCTCAGAGAGCTACAGAGCTAAACTGTCAATGATGTCGCACTCGTACACGTGCTTTTGTTTACATTGCAATATAAACATAGGACAGCTCCGGTAAAGAACTGTACATTTGAAAATGTGCTTCGTCATCCTATAGGCTGAAAGTAACTCCTCCAACACTGTTCGAATTTGCAGGAATGCTTTAACCGTAACTTGCTACTGTATGTATCCTGTTAAGAGTAAACTAAGAAACGTTGAAATATCCTCAAAATAAGTTTAAACAAGAATGACATCAAATAATAAATTAATTAAGGATAATGTAGCTTGGCAGAAAGAAAGCAGAAGTTGCTAAGTCAGTTTTAAATACCAAAATATTAATACATATGAAAGAATTTTATGTGATGGGTCCGTTTGGAGGTACAAAGTACTGTGTTGAAGTGTTTCTCACGGCTTGACATATGTAGCATGTGTCACAGAATATTTTATTATTAGAACTTAACTTTCAATTTAAAATGGATGAAAAGTTGTTACGTCACTTGACTTAACAGCTTGTGATTCTTAATGCTAGAGTTTTTCCACTATATAATATTATAATATGTAGTCATGGATAAACTATTACTTTATTTTCACCAATTGGTACATTGCTACAATGGACTTCTGTCTATAGGCATGGGCGAGCGCCCTGGTATTGGAAAGTACAGATAAACTTTCTGAAAGTATACTTGTATCAAAGAGCTTGGGTGGCAAAGTGTAGTTGCACCACCAAACGGCTAATGCAGCAATTACTTGACTTGAAAACATTTAACTCGAAAAGGCTGACTTAACAACTTTCATTTCTGAAATTGATGCCCATTCAACATGTTCGACCTAAGATCCTCTGATCTACATATGTTTTGCACTATTACAGAACTGGTATTCGGAGTGCTTATCACATGTTTAACAGGATTTATCAAAAACATTGACTTAACAACTTCTGAATCTGAGTGCTTCAATGCCGAGTTCTAACCTCGGTCAGGATGATTTATCTGATTAAAGTTTTCCCTTATCTTGAAAGACGAATGTCTCGGATTCATTATAATTATTTTAATTATAATTATTTTGTATGTTTTTTGCCTTGCAACATCCATAAACTTGTATGTAAATTCTTAATCGTTTCTTCATTTATGTGTAACAAATCTAATTTCACTCTCTCTACAGTTTGTAACATATCAACAGCTTCAGTATAGTCCATATTGACATTCAAATGACCCGCCATTTTGCACAAGTATTGATTAAACGGCCATCTTAAATGAGGCAATTGACACATACCACAAGAAACCAAAGTTGGTATTACTTTTTTCCACAGAACGAAAGACTTTTCTACCACTAAAACAGTCATGAACGACTACTAAAACACCTATATTTATTATCAACTGTCTAAAACACAAAATTGGGAATATAAATAAGAGAGCCGTATGTTAATTGGTATCTTACTTTCGTTACTGTATCTGAATGCTTTATGGAACTGTATCATACTATCCGAGTCGCTGCATCAGAATGAAAGTGACTCAATTACCAGCACATCGTCTGTGTTAGATTACTGATTCACATTCTCTACTACAATTTATGAATTCCAATTACCTTCACTTCTTGGACACATTGCCAAGTGCTAAAAATTTGGTATAGTATTGTTATGAATTATAATATTGTGGAATTTAACTCAACGCGCCAAATTCCACTCCAAAAATTAAGTAATTACAAGGGTACAATAGATGCAGCGTACCCTCATTTCATTTGACTTATACCCCAAAATACAAACTTTAACGATAAAGCATACAGATATTTTAAGCCATAGTTCACATGATTACATTGCTCTCAGCTAATCCAAGTTACTATCCTTTGGAAATATTTATCTTTAGATAAAACGACTGTAATACTAATAAATTTATACAACCTACTACATTTCAGCAACTTTTATTAAACGACAAAACTAGCAAACACTCGTGCTGACATCTGTGGTTAATGTAGTTTCTATATACAGATGGCAGAGTCTGACCAACTGGTTTTTAAAGTTAAGTTGGTAGCAGTATTGCACTGCCATCTATCGGGGTTTGCTGATGTTTAATAGTAACAGCAAACGTATCGATTTCAGTTCGAATATAATTGTCTAAGCTAAATAATCAGTTTAAATACTGCAATATTGGCAGCTGGATATTGCAGAAATTACGTGTATTACTCCGAATTGCCGCTAAAGGTTGGCCGTCAAATTGGACCACTTTCAACATTATTTGCTTCTAGGGAGCTGAAGACTAACAGAAAAAAGAGCCATTTTTGATCTGGTTACAGGAGAATGGGACTTCTTTCTAAAATTATTAAATGTTATAGTAATAACTGTCAATTATTATATATTTTTCATTAGTAAACTGTAGATATCTGTTAATGTGGCCATATTGTTAAACATTAGCGCTCTCAGCGGTCAAGTGAGTAACTACTTTTACTATCCTGAAGCTGTATGGAGCCGTAAGAAGAGTTTCTTGCGTTACTCTACAGATGGCAGTCCCAGGCTCTGGATATAATACAGGGCCTGTTAACTCAGATAGGAAACCAGGAGACACATTAAGGTTCGTGAAACACCCGGGGTCTAAAGGTACATTTTGAGCGCTGCATGCGCCGGATTCAATGCCGCCAATATAATTATTTTGGCTGGTGTGTGTCATACTAACTAATATATAAAATAACTTCTGCTTAGTTCAAAATTTAATAGTTCTTGCATTATTTTACTACTTATGAAGTAATTTTCGTAATATTATTGGCCTATTATCGACCTTATTTGAACTCAGTGTACGATATGAATAAGACATTGGCTAACCTGTAAATATTTGAATTAAAGCTTTAACGGCAAGGACAAACTATGTCTTAAAGCTGTTCTCGGTGGCCAATAGGGCCACTGTATGAGCTTTTACACCAAACCTAAACATACAACCTGGCATATATTTAACCATTATATAAACTCATGCAAATATTCGCCTGTAAGCCCCGCCCAATGTAGGGGCACAAAGCCCATGTGCCTTTTTAAGGATCAAATAAATAAATCCTCTCCTGACCACTTTCCGGTGGAGGTTTTTTAGCGAGTGAAGCTTACATTCCTGGCTTTGCCTCCCAGTACAGCCAGGGTTAGTCCGTAAATGGATTTTTCCTCCACTTAATAATAAAAAAATAATTAAAAAACCTTTCTTGTGGTTAGTTCGATGTGACAGCGGTCACACAGTACATATTTTGTACATGGTAGTTCTTGCATATCTTGTGGTGGACTGCCAACCTGGAGATAACCTGTCTCATTTCAATATGGACCATGCGTGGCCCATCATGGCTCCTGTGCAGTAGAATTCTGGTTGTATTACTTAAGTGTTGCTAGAAGATTCTGTAAAGCGCTGGTGCTTGACAGGAGCACGCCTCCTTGAGGACTGCGATATCCTCCCTCACCAGCAGGTATACGAGGCTTGACTTTGTTGTTTTTGACACTCCCAATGCCTTCTTTATGTATCTCGCTTTTACTCTTTGCAGAATGAATAGATTTTTCATTTGTTATATGAGGCCATATAATTTCTATGTCGGAAGTCAGTATTGGTAGGATTTTCCTCTTAAAATAGCAGCATCGCCACCTCTGGGCTGAGGCATACAATGCTTTTTATTTCGTGCATTACAATTATTGCTTGCGTAGTATTTCCCTTTATATGTTTCATTAAACATTTGGCGCTCTTTGGCAGCATGAGGTCTACATACTTGAATTCAGATAATATTTTAGTTTCGTTTCCCAAATGTGTATTTCCGCTTTTGCTGGGGCGCTTCCTCCGTTTCTGAAAATGGTTTCTGATTTTGATATGTTAACGCCAGGGTTAATCTTGGTACATATGAACGGTGTATACCGGAACACATACATACAATGGTATATACGAGGGCTGTTCAAAAAAGAATGATCATAAATTTTTACCGTCCTAATTTTTTGCCACTAAAATACAACCTTATTATACTCTGTTAGCTTACCGTGAAACAAAAACGCCGTAGTAGTTTCATTGTTGGTACTTCTGGTTTCCGTCTGTGAGAACTACGCAAGTCCAGACATGTTCAGTATCGCCTACCGTTGCAATGGAGGTAACACGCGAAGAACAGTATGCGGCTTTGAAGTTCTGCTTTCGTCTCAACAAATCTTCAGTTGAGGCCTATACAATGTTACAGGAGGCCTATGGAGAGTCTGTTCATCCCTACAGCACAGCTCGAAGGTGGTTTAAATTGTTTAAAGAGGAGAGACAATCAATTTCAAAGGAAGGTGGATCCGATGCTCCAATTACTGTTCTTACGGAAGAAAACGTCAACACTGCTGCTGCCACTGTGAGAGAGGATCGACGAATTACCTTAAGATCACATTCTCAAATGCTGAATATTTCATTGGGTGCCACCCACACGTTGGTGACAGAAACATTACACATAAGACGTGTTTGTGCGCGATGAGTTCCAAGACTGTTGATTCCCGAACAAAAGGACATTCGCATGCAGGTGTGCATGCAGTTAAAGTTGATGTTAGAGGAAGTTCCAGAGTTTCTTTCAAACGCAATCACTATTGGTGAAACCTTGCTACATAATTTTGATCCTGAGAGCAAACAGCAAAGCTCAGTGTGGAAATCTCCTTCATCACCAACCCCCCTAAAAATGCAAAAGTGCTTGCTTCTGCTGGGAAAGTTATGGTCATCTCATTCTTTGATATTCGTGGAATGGTTTATCAGCATGTTGTACCTGCACACACATCAGTAACTGGACAATACTACAGGGATGTCCTGAAAACATTGCAAGTCTATATCAGGCGCAAAAGACCACATTTCCGTGAAGCAGACTGGATGCTGCACCACGATAATGCGCGGCCACATATTGCCAATGTTGTTGCTGAATATCTTGCATAAGTCAACGTGAAGTACATCCCTCACCCTCCCTATAGTCCGGATTTAGCACAATGTGACTTTTTTCTATTCCCTAACCAGAAGAAACGCCTTCGTGGGAGACATTATCCATCATCAGAGGCAGTGGTGAAGGCTGCGGAGGCGATTTTGAAGGATCTCTCAAAAATGGTTTCCAGCATGTCTTTGAAAACTGGCAAAAACGCTAGGATAAGTGCATCGCATTCAGGGGAGACTATTTTGAGAAGGACCATCAAAATTATGAGGATGAGTAAAGACACGTTGTCAAAAAAAGTTGTGATCATTCTTTATCGAACAGCCCTCGTATATATATATTCAAAAACAATAACTATAGACAAAAATCACTAGCTAGACTAAGTCAAGCTGTTCTCGGCGGTCGAAATAAAGACGCCGAATGGGTTTTGTGCAAACCGTAAAGACTATACTCGTTAAAACTCACAACAAATGTAAATAAAATGTAAAAATTTAGCCCTTAAGCCGGGCCCTACTGTACCAGCACCAGGCCACTTTTTCTTAATAAAATAAACTGGAAAAACATCCGACAAAAGCATCGAACAAAAACATCGATGTTATAAAAATATCGACCTCAATGCATCGATGTGAAAAACATTCGATGTTTTCCAGTAAACATCGATGTCGATGTCGCAGCCCTAACACCAACGGACGAAAATAATCCACGGCCAAGTTGACAGCGGGATGACCGGGCCCTTATGCTAATTAACTTCTTATTATATACGAATTTATAAATATTTTATGCTATAGAAAATGGATGAAGAAAATCAAATTGCAACGGTAAGGGGAACTGGCCAATGCGCGCACGAAATGGAAGCGAATGGAATCTCAGCAAGCGAATTCTTCGATGCAGGATGACCATAATGAGGAAATGGAAAGCTTGCGAGTTCAAGAAAAAATTGCCGAACGGAGAAAAGCAATGGCGAAGGAACGTTCGGGAAGATATCGTGAGAAGAAATGTCTCAATGCACTACAATCTGTTCATGATGTGGTTCATGATTCACAATTAAAAATAAATTTTAAGAAAAATTTATAATGAATACTTTTTAAGTTTTCAGTTCTGTCGTGTGGTCTTAAGCACACGCAATTTTTTCAGTGAAGCATTATATCGAACATTAATCGATACATTTGCTGTTTTTATTAAACGTCAGCAAACTCCGTCAGATGGCAGGGCAATACTGCTACCAACTTAACTTCAATAACCAGGTGATGAGACTCCCCATCTGCATATGCAGCAATGAACTCCTCAAGCTATATTAACAGCAGATGACAGCACGGGTGTGCAATGATGTAGTTGTTCAACAAAAGTTGCTGGAATGAAGTAGGTAGTAAACATTTATTAAATTTATTATACTTATTTTATCCAAAGTTAAATATTTCAAATTGTGGTAAAATGAAATTAGTGAAAGCGTTGTAGTTTTGTGAACTATAAGTAAAAGTTTCTGTTTGGTTCATCGATTAAGACTTTGTATTCCGATATAACTGTAGTGAGCTTCGGACTTATGGGTATCATTCATAAGTCCTGTTACCCAACCAAAGTAAAAACAAATAAAAACACCAAGATGCAAGGTATTGCATCCTGTCCTTCAACCCCCAGGTACATCTTGCAACCTCATTACTAACACCATTCTAAAAACCCACATTTCACCCTACAATATCCCGATATGTACCTCACCTGCGGTAAAACCCTTAACGGGTGGGCACGCAGCAAAAACCTTCTGGCTATATACAGCCAGCCAGCACCACATGGCATGGCATAATTTTGTGTTCAAATACCTCGGCGTGACTTTGACACGCACAATGAACTGGTCCACCCACATAAAAGATAGCTCCAACAAAGGGCGGCAGCGATTAAAGATGTACGCCCCCATATTTAGGAGTAAACAACTGAAACTCCGCTCGAAGGTTATCTTGCACAAGTCGTTCATTCTGTCAGTAGTTCTATACGCATGCGTGGCCTGGGCAAACGCATCCAAAACAACCATCAAATGCCTTCAAACCCTGCGAAACCTCTCCCTTAGGAAAATCCTATCCGCTCCCATCCGCACCACAAACGACTCCCTCCATCAAGAAGTCCGCATCCCGACCATCCGCGAGGCATTGGCAGAAAGAGCCTCCTCCATTTGGGCGTGCATTCGTCGGCATACAAACCCTTTAATCCATAACATCGGAAAAGGTGAGCCAAAACACCGCAAACATAAACGGGTGAAAATACTGTAAATAAGGACGGCTCGCCACCCACTGCGCACCCAACATTCCCGGCCCAAGGCCTCCGAAACCGCCGGCAGGGGCCGCCACTCCCGGGCTACCCAAGGAACTGAGCGACATGCTGCCGCACAGCAAGACAGCTGAGTGTAAATAGTGTACAAAGTGAAGTGAAGTGTGCGTGACTGAGTGTGAGTGCGAGAGACGCACTACGTATGCCCATGAGTGCGTGCGTGAGTGTGTGTTATATATGTAAATAAAATCACAAAAAAACATAAAATTCAAGGAAAAACTGGAGCTCCTAAAAGAAAACGAACTAAAGCTGTTCTCGGTGCACCCATAAAGGGACGCCGTATGGGCTTTATGTAAAGCCATGACGTCAAAACCAACAAAAACTGAAAACTGTAATATAATGCAAATGTAGCGCCTGTAACCCGGGTCCATTGTACCGGCACCAGGTATATCAAAGAAAAAGAAAAAGCCTGAGCCTAAGCTTATTGAGTCAAATTCCGCAAATATAGTAACCAATCAGTGCCCAGATCCATGTATCAGTATATTGTACAGTTAAAGTTCGCAGTTGCTCATTAATACGGTAATGCTATTGAAATCTCTTTCTTTCGGGTCTCCGATACTATGATATCTTCCTTGAATAAAGCTTTCAAATATTGTAAAGAAGAGAGAACATTGCTTAACAAACGGCTCTGTTATTTGTGTTCTGAATTATTGTATTTTTATATTGTAAGAACTAGAAGTACATATATTCTACGCATAAACTGTGCTGTACTTGAAAATACTCGATATGCCAGCATTAGTGAGGAATTTGCTTTTGTTCATTCCATGCACTTAACTTGATGGTACCGTGACTCCATCACTTGGCATTAAAATATTTATGTATATAAAATAATTCGTTGAGGACAGTTCCTTAGCTTTACGATGGAAAGGACGTGTAAAAGCTATATTTGTTTGTGTATTCCTCATGTTGGCCCGTGTTGGACAGACGATATTTGACACGTGCGCGTGCGTATGTGAGCACCAACCAGACACTGCAATACAGATATTGATTTAATTCAGTACTCCAACACCGTCCGAGCGGAACATTCAAATACAGTAAACATCGTACAACTTGCGACGTGATATTTAAGAAACACATTGTACGTCTTTCAGGCCATACGAAGGCACGACCGACTGGCGGCTGGGTGGGCGACAGGAGGCACTCAGGCCACGCCTACCCATTTATCTGTGTAGCGCTCACGGAGGGGATGGGTAGAAGAGCGGCACGAGCCCTGTACCGTCTCATTCCCCTCCCCCTGAGGTCTGGAACAATCGGGATGATGTTCCGAACCGCGAAAGTTCCAGAAACAGCGATCTTCCTATGTTACTTTTTGTATGGTTTGGTGTATTTGAAAATAGACGTATGTCAGCCACATAAACAGGAATATGATTTCGAATTAATAATACAGTTGTACATCTCGTAATGCTAATTCCTTTTTCCCATGATTTAGTCATATAAATATTTTGATCACATATATGAAATAATGTTTGGGAGCATTCTGATAATCTTGGGATGTAAAAGGTCCATTACGCTTAAAGAATGTCTCGTCCTATCTCATAACATGTTTATCTGCCAGCTCACTTCTCTACTCTTCGCTACCCGACCCTTAAGATGTGAATATGTGATTACCAATTACAATGAGTGAAACTGAATCGAGATCTGTATTTAAGTACCTTTACAAGAACCTGTACCTTTACAAGAACTTTGGGGAGCAAGCACCCAAGAACCGCACTTAGGATAAACGAGAACTTTGCATCATTCGATAAATACTGAGGTTTTCAGTACATCTCGAGAACATCCAAGAATCGATAAAACATCGATTTTATGCATTCGAGAATTCCCATCGCTACAGTTTTCCATATTTTTCTAGGGTTAAATATTGATTTCTTCCGACGACGTCCAACATTCTAGTCTTCAAGAAGCAAACTAACTTAGTGAAACTTCGTATATCAAATCCATTATTTAAATTTATCATTGTTTTAAGCATAGAAAATTCAGACTACAAACTTCTTGGACTGATAAATTTACTACTTCTCAGTATAAAATAAGCCAAATAAATTCTTGTCACTAATATCCACAACATATTCAAACAAACCTTTGTCTAGCAATAATCTTTTTAGATCGAGGGTGCATCAGAACGTGTATATAGAGTATGGTGACGGTATCAAATGTTTGGTATCAATGTGATGTTTTTATTTTTGTAGTAGAAGAAATAAAAACTATAAATCGGCTATATGCAAAACTTTTAAGAAAATCCTTTCATCGTAATTTAAAAACAAAGCTTCCGTTCTTTCATTTCCTATATAAAATACTCAGTTTTGACTAATACATCATACATTAGTTGTTACAGTTTCTGGTACTACCGCTAGGAGCGCATGTAGCCATGTAGTTACAAAAATCTCAATAGATAGCGCCAAGGGAGTAACAGAACTCTGATGGTTGGAATTGCAAAAAGCTAGAGAATCTTCTGGATTAAGAGATTATCTCATTGTGCGTACAAAATAACTTCACATTCCCTTTATATCCTGCTCTAAAGATTTCGTAATATCGCAATTTATTTCCGAAAAGGAGAAAACTGGCTTTTGTCTGTTTAGAATCAAAGGCTATCGTAATGTCTACTAAATCTTGTGAACTGCTGTTACAAGTATTGCTTATTTCCAATCTTGAAGTTGATGGTTAAACTGAGATCATTTTAAAATTCAAAACTGATATTCGAATACAAGTTACCGACTACAACGAAAGAAAATTTCGTTTGTATTCGAATGCAAGATCTCGGACGATGTCACATGTGTATTGATATGGAAGTTCTCTGATACTAGAGTCAACAGTGCTAAGCGAAGATATTTATTTCTAATGATGTACGGTGAATAAATACAAATGATGAGTACACTCAAATAATTTTATCGTGACTTGGCCGCTAAATTAATTTTGTCCAGATTCTTTGGTGACAACACATTATCTAGGTAACAAGATAATCGACATCTCTGCGTTAAGGATTGAATGGAATGTAAAGGTTTACAAATACAGCATAATACGGAGGGGATTCGACACGTGACCCAAAGGCGGTCTATTGCAAGGCAACTAGAGTACTCAGGTAGGCCATTCCGGAGAGTCGCGCTGCCATTGGCTAACGCGCATGACGTCACTGAGAATACAGTTCAACCGCGAGAGTTAAACACTAGCCCCTCAGTATGTGTTATTTAAGCTCTGCTACGTGTAAAATCGTAAGAAATAAACACCCACTTGTGTATTATAATGAAGGTTCCTTCTAGCAGTTAGTATTAAGAGTTTAAAACATGTTATTATTCATATATCCTTACTCACTGTAGCTCAAGAAGATGACGAAGCAACCCATTGAAGATTTTTCTTTGCTGCAAGTTTCCTTATCATTTCTGCCTTCGCTCTTTTGTTTAAGTGCCTAATTCTAATGAAGGTTCTTGCCCTCACATAAAGAGAGATCACTTTGTGGTGAATTTCGGGAAACTTGGAACTTATAAACCTTGTTCTGCCGTGTCAAAACAATTTTCTTTCTTTAGGGCTTGCATCTGAGTCTTTAGTCTAATTATTTCCTCTTCAGCAGCAACAGAGTGGTCAGGAGCTACCTCTGTGCTGGTCGACTGGTCATTTTTTTTTTTGCGAGAAAAACATGCTATAGTAGAGAGCGCTCTCTTTCGCACGGTCCTAACTTCGCACCGGCGATCTCTTGCCGATATTGTCTATTAATGAAAACAGTTTATTATTATTATTATTATTATTATTATTATTATTATTATTATTATTATTATTATTATTATTATTATTATTATTATTATTATTATTATTATTATTATTATTATTATTATTATTATTATTATTATTATTATTATTATTATTATTATTATTATTATTATTATTATTATTATTATTATTATTATTATTATTATTATTATTATTATTATTATTATTATTATTATTATTATTATTATTATTATTATTATTATTATTATTATTATTATTATTATTATTATTATTATAATTATTATTATTATTATTATTATTATTATTATTATTATTATTATTATTATTATTATTATTATTATTATTATTATTATTATTATTATTATTATTATTATTATTATTATTATTATTATTATTATTATTATTATTATTATTATTATTATTATTATTATTATTATTATTATTATTATTATTATTATTATTATTATTATTATTATTATTATTATTATTATTATTATTATTATTATTATTATTATTATTATTATTATTGTTGTTATTATTATTATTGTTGTTATTGTTATTGTTGTTGTTATTGTTATTGTTATTGTTATTGTTATTGTTATTGTTATTATTATTATTATTATTATTATTATTATTATTATTATTATTATTATTATTATTATTATTATTATTATTATTATTATTGTTGTTATTATTATTATTGTTGTTATTGTTATTGTTGTTGTTATTGTTATTGTTATTGTTATTGTTATTATTATTGTTATTGTTATTATTATTATTATTGTTATTATTATTATTATTATTATTATTATTATTATTATTATTATTATTATTATTATTATTATTATTATTATTATTATTATTATTATTATTATTATTATTATTATTATTATTATTATTATTATTATTATTATTATTATTATTATTATTATTATTATTATTATTATTATTATTATTATTATTATTATTATTATTATTATTATTATTATTATTATTATTATTATTATTATTATTATTATTATTATTATTATTATTATTATTATTATTATTATTATTATTATTATTATTATTATTATTATTATTATTATTATTATTATTATTATTATTATTCCACATATCAAACTTTTCTTATACAAAAAAGAGCGAATAAACTCAGTGTACACATAGAAACAAATACATAAATAGAATGTGTATCTGATAAATTGGTCTTGCTGGTACTAGCTACTACCGCCTCAAATACATCCCCATGCCAATTAGGAATTTTCTCTGACGGTACAGCGTCGCCCTTTAATTTTCTTTTCAGCGGCAACCCTAGCAGCTCGTTTTTTAAATCCCGTTCATAGTCTTCGGGCAGGAAGTGATCGGAACAAATCCTTGCATTATTCACATTAACCGGATCAGCCCTTTTACACCGTAAAACCCATTTGCGCTGTAGTTCTCGATCTTTAGTCAAACAATGGAAAATCACATCCGTAGCAACGGATTTTTGCATTCAGCAACAGCGCACTGGTTTGTGCTTTTACTCATAATGTTACGACAAAAGATACAGCCAATAACTACAATAGCTCATAAGCAACTGCATCTCGTTTATTTCATCAGAAGGATTGTGGAATTTGCATGCATCAGCGCCCTATTTTATCTTAGAATGTGCAATCATAATATTGCATTACGCACATTAACGTGTAAGCGCTCTTGCGTTGTATTCTCAATGACGTCACGCCCCTCAGTCAGCAGTGACAGTGTTTTGCGCGGGAAGGCCGGAATGGCCTGCCCTGGTCTATTGTACCTATACCCTAGGAGAAGGTATTAGTGCGGACTTTCGAAGGAAACACCAGAGTACAGAGGGCAGGGTCCCCAAATTTTAGTAGATGTAAACTCCTCGGAAGGTTAGGACAATGAATAGCCCATCCTCTCCTCTCCCGTAGGGGAGGGGATCCGTCCCCTTCAGCTGCCGTGGTGCGGGCGCTCCGGACCCCTAGCACTCGCAGCACATATGACGTTATTAGAGCAACCTCGGCCGAACTGCCGAGCCCCTCCCGTAGGGGAGTTCGGATTGGGTTGGAATCGAGGGAGCAGTGGTTCCCGATACCCGTGGGAGATCGGGTACGTCTCCGGACGGGGTTGAGGGAAGCCATATATTCCCACGTACTAGCCAGCATAGCTAGTAGAAGGTGTGCTAGATCAGCAGGCGGCCCCACCAAGGTTAATCGGTAGCCTTCCCCTTTGGGGTTGACGCACGTAAGTGACGTATCCACTTGTACCCCGTCTTGTGCTTTCGGACCAGATGGGGGGGGGGAGGGCTTGTTAGTCTCTAGGTCTTGCCCTATGGAAAGCCCCACGGAACCGACGGGTGCACTTCGGGTACAGCTCGGTAACTCCCTGGTTTGAGATTGAGGTCAGTGACAGCTGCCCTACGTAGATCTCTATTGTTAATTAACCCATCCCCCCGTCGTTCAGAAATAGCCCCACCACGAGACCGAGCTCGGAGAGCGGCAACTGTCCTACCGGAGTCGGAAGTGTTACTAAGTGCCTATCATCCTGCCATGCAGCGCCCAGACTCCCACCGACACTTTTACCCTGAAAGAGAGCACTAGATGAGGACGTGAAATGATAATGAATATGACACGGAGGAACAGGAAGTAATTAACTTACCCAGCATTCGCCTGGAGTCCCGGGTAAATAATGTTAAACTATTCAGATGTTAAACTATTCATTGACCATTAAGCTGAGAAGGCACTGTCTATCTCCACAATGATATTTCCATATCTCTGGCTGCACATTACTAAGTTATTATTATTTATATGTACATGAAATTTTTTAAGGTATGTTCTTAAAACCTTTATCTTTAATACTATCTATTACACTGAGCAACTAAAATAATTTTTGAATGTTTCGAGCGCTTTGTGAGGCAATTTCTACTAATTTTGGGTTGAGAAAAACAAATATGACAATGAAAACCTTTTATTAGCTCTAGTTTCTATTATATACACAAGGGGGAAGTATTACATATTAACGGATTGAGAAAAAAGGATACATTTTAACTACATACATATTAACAACAATGAAAGTGAATTTGATTTTTTTAACTGGTAATTACATGCTAAGAGTTCTAAATTGCTGGAAAAATACTTCGCAGATAGTCGTGTCTGAAGAGAATCATGACTTCGTCGTCTTTTAGCTTGCCTCTTGTGATGGAGTTTCGCAGAAACAAAGACCAACAGTAATCCGCAAGCATTACTTCATTACAACGGCCCTGATATCTTTGTTCCATAACAGAAATGTCCTGATGGAATCTCTCCCCATGTTCATCACTAACAGCTCCACAACTAGTAGGGGAAAAGTCTAGGTGGAAGTGGAGAAAATGGATCTTAAGAGACATGTGGCGTCCAAGGTTACGGTATTTTTGCAGGAGCACTGTCACCTGACGCTTGTATTTGCCTTCTCTTTTGTTGCCTAAAGATCCATGAACAACACCCTTGAAGACTTCCCAAGCTTCCTTTTCATTCTCCTCCAAAACTTGGTCAAATGCAGGATCCTTTACAAGTTCTCTTATTTGTGGTCCGACAAAAATGCCTTCCTTTACTTTGTAACAGTAGTTACGAGTTATATTTGGAAAAGGTATGAAAAGTTTATAAATTTATAAAAAAATGATTATGTAAATCTATTCAGTAATTTAAATAAGTAAAAATATATGTAATTTTGTGATTGGCCGTAGTAATAATTGTATGACGTAATGTTGTTACGTGGAATTAAATCGGCCAATCACAAAATGAAGATAGGAGTAACGATAATTACGCAAAATCAATAATCTTGATAAAGAGATGTTTTGTAATGGTGAGCAGGGGCGGTTCCTCCAGAAGGTTGCAGGTTTGCGCTACACCCACTGATTCTGAATATACAACAGGTGCATTTTGCACATTAAAGCAGTACTTGTTTTCATTGTTTCATATACAAACATGTTTCAATTACGCTTATCGTCTGTAGCTGCCCATGACCGCAGAAGTCGAAATAAACAGTGATTAGCTGTAGGAGCCGCAGGTTTACAGCGAAGAGTTAACCTAAGATTTCGCCCAAATGTTGGCTCTCTGACGGGGTTTGCGGGAAGGTGAAGAGATGGCAGGGGCTTCTTATATATTGCTTAAATGGAGGTTTATAAACCTAGCTCCTCCTACTCTTAGCAACGGCTATAGCGTGACCTTCAGGCTCTGTGTGCTCTGCTTTTCGAACACAGGGAGAATTTTATTAAATGCATGGAAGTTATTCAGAAGAGAGCTCTGTGAACAACGCCACACTTGTTCAGGCTTCTGGGTTTATGGCCGCTTTCAAAGATTATAATTTTGTATTCTGGCTGTCTTTCTTCTACAAGATCATGCCACATGTGGACATTTTGTACAATCAGCTCTAGAAACGAGACTGCAATGCAACGTTTGCCATCGCCCAGCTAAACGCATTTAAAAGGGAAGTGCAAAAGGTAAGAAATAGCGTGGATATCGTGGAACACGAAGAAACTGCAATTAAGGGGAGAAGAATAGAAGAGCATGATGTGAAAAGAAGAGAAGCTCTTGAAGTATGTGACATTCTTAGATAAGCAAAGGACAGATTTAGCTTCACGGGGCATCTGGTAGCCTCAACTTTGTTTCATCAAGAAAATTTCTAAGACATTTCCAGAGGATTCCCTTAGAGAAACAATAAGGTTCTATCCTTTTATCATTGGAACAAAAATTCGTAGAGAACTGACTGTAATTTACAGTTGAGAGGAATTTCGTGGAATGTCCGACGCTTTGTGCTTGATGGACTTCAATAAGGAAAACAATTTATGTGCTACATTCAGCGAATATGTCAAACTCCTCCGAGTACTGTTAACTATGCCAATGTCTTCCGCTGAAGCAGAATGCTGTTTCTCAACTTTAAAAAGAGTAAAAACTTTCCTTAGGAACACAATGTCACAGGACCGATTGTCAGCATTAGCAGTGCTTTCAATTGAGAGAGATTTTGTTATGAAGATCAGCGACTTCAATGCAAAATTTATCGATAGATTCGCCAGGTCTAAGGAGAGTAGAGCAGAGAATCTGTATAAATAGGTGAGTCATTACTACTCTGTATTTTATTTTTCATTTGTGCACCACCAATAATTTAACCCACCAACCGCCACTGATGGTGAGTGAGATGAATAGTAGAGCAGGATCAAGCACTTTTATGTAATAGTTGGAACTGTTTAAATATAACAAAGTAAGAATTTATCGATATGTTGGAAGTGACTGGGAAAGGAAGTTCAAGTAAAATGTAAACCAAATAATACAATTAAATAGTTACAAAATTGGACTTCTCCGAAACTTTATTCCGAAACACGCCTGAAACTTAGAATCTCATGACTCTTGTTTAATCAAACACAATCATCAATAAACAACGAATTAACTCTGTTATATCTGGCTTCTCAACGTGAATCTTTGAAAAGTCAGCGTGCATCCCATCTCAAACATAGGAATCCCGCACCAAATTGCGCCCGAACGTATGGATGATTAAGATGGAGAGAAATTAACTACGGAGAAAGAATTCCTGTCCCAACTTTTACATCACTTAATTTCCAAAATTTCTCTCTGAGTGTGTTTTGTTATTTGACAGGTTTGCCAGCTCCCAAAAAAGTTCCCCCAAATTTAAAATCTTCACTCTAAAAAATAAAATGTCACCTTACCTTCAAAACAAAAGCTAATCTATCATTTAATGGTGATTTTTGAATTCAGCAGATGGAAATACATATACATTCACTATTTTTAAGCCCGAAACATTTTCATTGCTGCCCAGTGTAATTAATCTTCATTTTTGTGAATGTTCAACTGACTTTGTACCTCCGCAATGGAATCCAGAAAGGAAGGAAGATCTTTAAATGATTCGGTTTATGTACACTACAGAGTCTCTGCATCAAGTACGAGGCGTGTCCGTAAAATAAGGTCTCCAATTTTATTTAATATAGAAAACATGTTTATTGTGAATGAATGTTACATTGATGGAAAGAAGGAACTTACAACTATTTTTCAACGTAAACAGCATTGCGATCGATGCACTTTTGCAAGCGCTGTGGCAGTTTTTGTATACCCTTGTCATAGCACTCTCCCGCCAAGTTGCGCAGGTAGCGTTCAACATCGTCGGTCTGGAAATGTGTTCCACCCAGATGTGACTTCAACTCAGGAAACAGATGATAATCACTAGGTGCTAAGTCTGGAGTCTAGGGGGGATGGGTGAGGATGTCCCATTCGAACTGAGCCAGTGAGCATTCGGGGACCCATCTCGCGCACACCTTGCGATAATGCAAATGTTCGGTCAAAATCTTGTCAATCGTAGTCTTACTGACTTCAGGGATAACTTCGCACAGCTCGTGAACTGTCACACGTATTTCTTGCTCCACTTTTGCAATTGTTTTGGCTGAAACCGAAAGCCGACCAGAACGCTGTTCGTCATGGACCTCTGTACGTCGGTCTTCGAACTCTCTGACCCACTTTATCACGTTTTTGATGACCGTACACTGTGGCCCATAGATTTCGCATAACTTTCGATGAATTTCATTGGGAGCAGTGACCTTGGCACTCAAAAACTTGATCACTGCACGCATCTCGCACTTGGCGGTGGACGTGATAGGAAGCTCCATCGCAAACAGCTGCCCAGCCAAGACTAATGGTTGCAACGGGTTCGTTGTGAGGGGGATTTGAAGGGGTGAAACCAAGCTACACGTCAGTGTTACCGGATCTCGCGTAATAGCGTTCCTCACGGCTCCAGCGTCTTGGAGACCTTATTTTACGGACACACTTCGTATATACGAAACAATTCAATCGTTCCTTCTCAAGGAACTAATGTTTACTGAACAAGCGAGCATCCGTTGACAGGCCAAGCTGTGACGATAGTGTACCTCCTATAGCTTGACCTTAACCACAACGTGACGGAATGTGGAGCTTGCAGGGAAAATGACAGCTGTGAATGAGATAGGGAGATAACTAATCATTTTTGTGATCTTCAAACATATGGAAAATTGTTTGACTTAAGGTTTACTGGGAGTTTTACTCTGCACGTCCAATGATTTCAAGTATAGACTTGGATCACCATGTTAAATGTATAACAGAACAATTACTGGAACCAGTAGTACCATAAAGTGCAATTAATATTTAGCACTCCATTTAGTTAAATGTACTGTCTATAGATAAATACTCAGGTTAAATACACACACACACACACACACACACACACACACACACACACACACACGTCGTGACTGGACATTGAAGATCTGAATGTCAGATCTTCCGTCTCAAGTCAGATCAGGGCTAGGCCCTTTACTGGCAGTGGGGTGTTTTCTAAGGAAGGATAATATACGATAGAAGGTGAGGTTGGAGTTATAAGCCATCTGATGTGTTATTTTATGTGCCTAGAAGCAGCCTCGGGCGTTTGTAGCACTCTCCGGGATCGATGTCGTACTCACCTAGAGTAGAGGGAGTTGATGTTGTGGGAGAGGTCTGAATAGAAGGAACGTGAAAGGGTATAGATGTAGTCTGTTATTGTGGGGATACGTAGGTCTCGTAGGATAACTAGATTGGAGATGTACCAAGGGAAGTCTCTGACAATGCGGAGGAATCGGGATTGTACTTATAGAATTTCAGGTCAATGTAGGTGAGACTTGGCTGCTACTCCCCATATTTCACTGTCGTATGTGATGGCTGGTCGGAGTACTTGCTGATACAGGAGCAGTTTTGTAGGCAGAGACATCACCGATCGTCGGTTATAGAGAGGGTAAAGCATACCCATTCTTTTGCTACTATTCAGTTCGTTATTCATCATAATTTTGAATTCACGTTGAAAATGAACAAAACCCATTATAACATAATTGAATGAATAACTTCATAAACGCCAGTTTCCTTTACAATATTAACTTGAAATCGAGTTCCCTCACAATGATAAGGTTTTGCTTCTTAACTCGACGAAGTCCATACACAGAATGACGCTAAATCTAATATGAAATTACTGCATTTGCCGTTGCTATGGCAATTCAATGATTTCTCATGGGCCATGTCATTTTTCGAGAAACACTACATTAGGTAATGTACATAATCTTTGTTTAAATTATATTTAAACAATTTAACATTCAAATAGCATTTTTTCATTTATAAAACTATTATCGTCGTTAAAAAATGTTATTATTTATGTTCCTTAGTTTCAATTTATTCAATCCCAAGTTTACCTTCAATTGTTTCTTAATCTCGTTCACTTTGCACTAAACGTTTCTTTGAATGTTAATATTTTAAACTAAATAACATTATATGTCGGTTCCTAATTACGACGATAAGTTTGTTAAGAGGCAACGCCTTTTGTCTACGGAATGTCGTCTTTCAAGGAAGCATTATATCGAATTGGAATTGATACATTTGCTCTTACTTTAAGTATCACAAAGCCCCTAAAGTAAAGTGAATGTGCATCCAACAAACCCCCTAATGTCAACAAACCCCGTTAGATGGCAGTGCAATACCAGCGTAACTTCCATAACCAGGTGACGAGACTGCCATCTGCATATAGAGCAATGAACTATAATAACAAGAGATGGCAGCACAGGGTTTAGTGATATTGTCTTCTAAGAAAAAGATCTAGAATATATCATTTATACCTTGTTTCACGAAGCTTGCCCGGTAATCTCTTAACGGTCACGTGACCTCATCTCCTCTCATTGGCTGCTGTTTGGTAGAGACTGTTTTGCGGTAAAAATTAGTTCGTTATTTAACATGGTGATATATCTTTATATGTTGAAAGAGAATTGTCAAATATTTACTTTCATAACTGTTTCAATTAAATATATTACGCAACAGAGTTAATTTATCTGAAATGCATGTTAATTCTTAAACAAAGTAAAGAGGAGGTTCCTTTGCATCTAGGCCTGCCTTTCTGATTACACAAGAGCACGTGCTTTAGCGGTAGTGAATTACATATATTTGTTTATATTTGTTTATATGAGTTTTATCACTGACCTTGTTCTGAACTGGATTAGTCATGTATTGTCATTAGAAGGTGTACTGTGCGCGTTCGAGAGATACGTTATTTTATCCATCGTTTATTACGCATGTACTTATTATATGTATAATGGCAGAGTCTACCGCCAGTTTTTCGCTGAAGCATCGTAAGGGTAAGCCATTACAAAGCGGTGAAAAAAGAATTGTGTTGCATGTGTTTAATGCACTCACAGAGAAGAATCCGTCTTTGTTAGTGAGGGAAGTCGAACAGTTGTGCTCCGAACTTACAGGTGTGAGTGTTAGGTCCATAGGAACATCGCGACGTGAAGTTGAGAAAACAGGAAAACTTACCACTCCAGGCAAACGCAGGAATAAAGAAAAGCGCGTGCTCGGAGAATGCGATGAGTTCGTTAAAACTGCTGTACGTCGTCATATGCATAGTTTTTTCTTTAGAAACGAACTCCCTAACATAAATAAAATTTTGTCTGCTGTAAATGAGGATGCAGATTTACCAAATTTCAGCAGATCTAGTCTGTATAGATTGCTTATACAGCTGGGGTTTGTGAATGAAAAAAGGGGCAAGAAAAATGTACTGAGAGACAGAGGCGATATTGCTGTGTGGCGAAGACGTTATTTAAGGACAATCAGACAATACCGGGATACAAATCGCAAAATATACTACCTAGACGAGACTGGGGTGAATGAAGGGCTTACGACAAGTAAACTATGGCGTGACTCGACTATTAAGACTGAAAGACAAGCATTTTTGCAAGGTATGTCTTCTGGTTTAAAAAATCCCAGTGGAAAAGGCCGAAGACTGATTGTCACTCATATAGGAAGTGATAGTGGTTTTGTGCAAGATGGTCTACTACTGTTTGAGTCAAAGAAAACCGGTGATTACCATGAAGATATGAATGGACATGTGTTTCAGCAGTGGTTTGCGAGTGTGTTAGCAAAACTGGAACCAAGCAGCATAATTGTGATGGACAATGCTCCTTACCACAGCGTTCGTGTCGAAAAGAAACCAAATACATCCTGGAAGAAACAAGACATTATTGAGTGGCTGCGTGCAAAAAATGAAGTTGTAAATGAATCCCTTATTAAGGCAGAACTACTGGAACTTGTAGTAAAGCATGACAGCGATTGTGATAAATACGTAATCGATGAAATGGCAAGGTCAGCTGGTCATGAGGTACTCAGGCTTCCACCATATCACTGGATTTTAAATCCAATTGAGCTTATTTGGAGCCAAATTAAAGGATTCGTAGCGAGAAACAATAGAACATTTAAGTTGAATGATATCAGGCCATTGCTTACCACAGCATTTTCGGAGATCAGCGACGAAACATGGAAAAAGGCTATTCATCATGTGCTCAAAGAAGAAAACAAAATGTGGGAGCTGGATGGCATCGTCGACAACGTAATAGAGAGCATAATTATAAACCCTACGGAGAGTTCCGACAGCGAAACTGTTACTGCAGAATCAGAATCCGAATCCGAGATGGAGGGGATTACTCCATTACCAGATTCTCCATAACGCGTGAGTTCAGTTTCATTATAAACTTGTATTTTTGCATGCCTTCATATACTTATTTGCATGATTTTAGCTATCTCCTGGCATTTGACGTTTACTGCAGTTTTAAATGTAATGGGAAGGCACCGCCTATGGCCTATGGCGCGAAAGCATTAGCCAATTAGGGCGAGGGGGAGGGTTGTTGAACGCGGAGTGATACATTTCAGCCGGGCAAGGTTATATGAAACAGAGAATAGTAAAAGTATCTTAATTATAAATGGCTGAATCGGAAGTTACAGATTTCAAAACGGTGATAATATGGAATAAGTAAAAGCGCCAATATTTAGTGAACCATAAGTGTGGTGGAACCATTTAGTGAACCATATGTGTGTGGTTTCTCCTTAAAGTACATGTACTCTGGTTAAGGTAAATGGGTTTTTGCCAACCGATTTGGGTTGTGATCAATTCAGACGTTACCGTCGCAGCTCTGGCAACGGCTGACTGGGTGGATGAAGTCGACTGGGATGCCGCCATTCTTGACATCCAAAACTCCGTGGAAGCCCGCCCTCGAATCGACTCTGTGGAGTCACTCGAGGCGGCAGCCAGGGAGTTCTCCACATCCATCCTCAATGCGGTCCGTGCTCAAACACACCGCATTCCAATAGACACGCCAAACCCCACAGATATCCCAGGACCCATCAAACAACTTATAAGGGCTAAAAACGTCGTAAGAAAGCTGTGGCAGAGATTTCGCCATCCCAGGATAGGAGAAGTACACCAGAGGTTCAAATCCCTGGCAAGACGACTCCTAAGAGCACACCGCAAAGAGGCCTGGGAAAACATGTTAAGGCAAACCAATCTCCAGGAGAGAAAACCATGGCGAATAGTCCGTAGCCTGCGGAAAGACAAAACCGTACACCAGCACCCCCTACATAGCCCTAGAGGTCGACTCGTCTACGAGTCGAAAGAAAAGGCAGAGGCACTAGCAGATTATCTGGAGGCTCAATTCCAACCCAGGGTAGAGCCAATGGACGATGACCATGCTGACCTCGTGGAACAGGTGGTGGAGGACTTCCTAGAAGCTCCGCCCCCTGACCACGAGGAGTTCCACATTCCCATCGTTACCCCTAGAGAGTTAGCGACCACGCTTAACTCTCTAAGAACCAACAAAGCACCTGGGCAGGACCGTGTGACAGCGGAAATGCTCAAGCACCTTCCACGAAGAGCCGTGATTCACTTAACCCGGATTTATAATGCGTGCCTATACATGCGCCACTTTCCAGCTATCTGGAAGGAGGCGCGCGTGATGTGCGTTTTAAAGCCGGGGAAAAATCCGGTTTTTCCTTCCAGTTACCGCTCAATCAGCCTTCTCCCAGTTTTATCGAAGGTATTCGAAAAACTGCTCCTCTCCCGGCTCCTTCCTCATCTGGAGGAAAGGGGCCTAATCCCGGAACATCAGTTTTGCTTCCGTTCTGGCCACTCCACGACCGAGCAGCTACTGCGGGTTGCCGAGAAGGCCTCCCTGGGGTTCCAGGAAAGGTCTAAAACGGTAGCAGTGCTGCTTGACGTAGAGAAGGCATTCGCCACTATGGCATGAAGGACTCATTTACAAACTCCTGGAGCATGAAATTCCCCGTCCATACATTTCCTTGGTGGCCGGTTTCCTCGGAAACCGAAGCTTCCGAGTAAAGATGGAGGGGAAGCTGTCCACCGAGCGGCCCATTGGCGCAGGAGTACCGGAAGGCAGCGTGCTGTCGCCGGCGCTCTTCGCAGCTTACATGGCCGACATCCCAACGCATCACAACACCCAAACCTGTCAGTATACGGACGATCTCATGATCTTCGCAGTCAATAGGAATACACGGTACAGCTTCCGGCAAATCCAAACCCAGCTCAGGGCCATTGGCGAATGGAGCGCAAAATGGCGAATGGCAAGTAACCCGGAGAAGAGCTCTGCTATTCTCCTGGCGAAAACCATAGCCAACCGGTTGCAGCAGAACTTCGTTTTACGGCGCCGTCGAATCCCTTGGGTGCAAACGGCGAAGTATCTCGGGGTGACGCTGGACCGCAAGTTAACTTACGTTCCGCACGTCAAGGGCAAGGTCCAGCTGGGGCACGTCGCACTCCGGAGCCTATACCCTATCTTCAGATCAACCATGCCAATCCGTCTCAAACTCCAACTGTATCGGGCGATCATTCCGCCTATGATTCTGTACGGCTGTGAGATCTGGGGAACAGTGGCTAATACCACTTTCGTCAGACTCCAGACGCTGCAGAACAAGGCACTACGCATCATCTACGATACAGGCTGGAGATTCCCGGCTCATATCCTACATGAGCACTCCCAGATCCCGTACATTATCGATGCCATTCGCGAGAGGGCACGATCAATGTACGACAAAATCCAAATGCACCCCAACCCTTTAGTGAACTCCCTGGGAAGGTATGACCGAGAGATCAAAGACGCTTGCCGTCCTTCAGACTGCCGAGAGACGTCCTGGGACCCCTTGGGTAACCCAAGGAAAACCCCAGATGTCTCAGGGACCAACTTCCACGCCGAAGGACCAAGCGCTACACGACCCGTACCCAAAACGGAGCAAAATACTAAATCGTGTCTCCCAAAAAGGGAGAACGATTAAGTGCAGCTGCCCACGACAAAGAGGGGCAACCCATTTCAAACACTTCCAAAATTTCAAACATTCAACAATTTCAAACACCCCAGCAGAACATGGATCTACTAGCTCATTTCGCAGGTTAAGCCGCAAAGCGGCTAGGTACTGCGGCATAAGATACCCGGACGAGGAAAGCCCCGCCCGACTAGGACTACCTCTGGACCCTCTGGAACCGATTTGGGAATGTATACAGCCTATTGCACGAATTTTTGGACTGAGATTACGCTCCTTGAGTCAAATTCCATGATTCCCATATGCTCAAGCAGCTCTCTTATTTATATCCCGAATTTCATTCTTTAGACAGTTGCAGTTGATAGTAAACGTGGATCTTCAACGGTGTGTTAGTAGGAGATTCTTTCGCTCAGTGGGCAATAGCTTTAACACGCCGGTCATGCGAACTACTGGAGCGTGACAATTGCCTCATTCCAGATGGCCGTGATTGTGAGTATAATCAAGTGTAAAATGGCGAGTCATTTGAATGTGAATATGGACTACACTGAACCTTCTAACGTTTACAAGCAATAGAGAGAGTGAAATTAGAATTATTGTTACACAAAAATTAAGTAAGCATAACGAAATTACGTACAGCAAGTTCCTGGACTGGTGTAAGGTAAACAACATACAATAATAAAGAAATAATTATAACGAATATCAACTCGTGGCCCATATGCCTTATAGTTCAGGATATTCGTCTTTCAGATACCCTATTCAGATACTGTCCACCCAACACAAGAAGGCAGGTAGAGGAATGTGTAGGTAACATAATCACTTCTGCTGGCCGCAAGATGTTTATGCTCGCCGTCCGAATATGATAAGGTTTATGTAAAATGTATTGTCACATAACTCACCCATCACTGCAGTTACTGCATTAGATTTGGCAGCATGGCTGACTCATATCTACTTTCAATTAATTAATCAATTCGCGTGAGAGTACCCACACGGACGGTAAACCGCCCTCTCTTCTTACCCGGGAGTTACCAAGCTATCCCCATGAGGGGCGCACTCATGGGCGCATTTTGAAACTGCAGTCACAACCCCCAAAGCTCAGGTAATTATCTCTGTTACGCCCGATTTCACCAATAGATGTTAAGACTTACAACAAGTTTAGCAATAGTTGTAACAAAAATTACATTTCACTAACAAGTGTTAGCTTAACAGTCGTGTTAAATCTCCTGTTAAAATAACAAGCCAAATTTCTGTTATTAAATCCTTAACAAATCTAAATAGTCAAGATGGCAGGCGTGAACGCAGCCGTTGGTGTCGATTTGCTATACTTAGATTCTCTAAATAGCATTCGTAATACAGCACGGCCTATGGGGAGAAATTTTGTGGAGCTATCACAAGAAAATGTTCTACAGAGGTATAGACTGTCGAAACAAGTTGCTATGAAGATTACTGAGAAAGTACAAGAGAGGTTAGAACATTCATCGAAAGGAATATACCGATCTAGCCATTGCTTCAAGTATTAATAACTTTGCTATTTTATAATTCACTGAATTATGTGGATAATACACTGTCCACGTCCCTTCTTGTAACGTTCAAGTCACTCGTCACTTGTCCTTCTTCGCTCCTCGTTTTAAATTTATGTAATATTGACGAAGTTGTTTCGTTCATGCATTTGATTTAAATTCGTTTCCAATTTTTTTTTCTACGTGACATCTTTCTCTTTTACATTCCCCGCATACGTCCTCTTATTTTCCACGATATCCTTACACTTGTTCACCAATTCAACTAACAATGTTTTCCTCATGGATGAGAAATTTGTCTCACGGCTTTTGTTTACGAATTTGTTCATGCGCCATTTTTTTCAGCTGTGTGCAGACGAAAATTAAAACAAAAGCGCATCGCAGTTCGTTCATAAAATAATACGACTCATCCATAGCTGTAATATTTATAAGTCTCTTGGCGTTAACACGTGTTTGTTAACATTCTCAGAAAACAGGTTGGTGAAATGTAAGACATTTAACATCTTAGCGCTGTGACAATAGTTCTTTTACATTTGTTATTGACAATTTTAACATCTGTTGGTGAAATTGGGTACTATCATATGTAGCAATGCGGTACTGGAACATATGATAAGCTGACAGCTAGGAAGGTATGAAAAATACAGTAAACATTTGGTTGCGTGATCTCTCCTAATTTAGTTTGCAATCTGAAAATAATGGCACTGCGATCACCTGATGTTGCAAACGAATAATGTCTGAGGTTCACTTCTAATTGTAGATGCTCTGTGATACAGTCAACTGGAATCAATACATTTGCTTTTACTATTAAAGATGGCAGTGCAATACTGCTACCAACTTAATTTCAATAACCAGATGATGAGATACTGCTATCTGTATATAGAACAATGAACTTTCCAAACTATGTTAACCGCAGATGACAGCACCAGTATTTTCTTTTAAGAAAAGTTGCTGGAATGTAGCAGGTAGTAAAAATGTATTATCTTACACAACAATCTAAAATCTAAATCTGACAGTAATCTAAAATTAAAAATTTGAAAAACGGTGGTAATGTGGAATACCTAAACACAGCATTATTTTGTGAAATTTGATTAAAATATCTGTGTGGCTTATCGATAAATACTTTATACTGAGGTATAAGACAAATGAGCGCTGGAAACTGTCTCAGAATTGAGTTTAACACATTATCACTAACAAAATTGATTAATTTTTGTACAGCAGTTAGGCAAATTGAGTCAAATTACGCAAATATTATAACCCATTAGTACCCTTATCCATGTATCTGTAGTGTACAGTGTTAAGCTCGCAATTACCCTTTAGAAGGAAACGTTGTGCGTCTATCGGAGGAATTACATACAGCGCAAACTGCTTCGTGCAGCAGAGATATTAAAAGACGAGTTGATGTATATTTGTAAATAAAGCGAGATGGTACTAAGTTGGTATTCGATCAGCGATTGTGGTGACAAATAAAGAATGTAAACTGAAGTTCGTCTTGACGTTTTTATGACAATATATTTCAATTAATTACAAATAACTACACTTTTTTAGAGTTCGTAAATAGACATGTGGTCTGATTAAGGAGAAATGCCTTTCCTCTATGGAATGTCTTCTTTCTAGGGAAGCATTATATAGAACTGGATTCGATACCCTTTGCTTTTACCATTAAACGTCAGTAAAGTCCTTCAGATAGCAGTGCAATACTGCTACCAACTTAACTTCAATAACCAGGTGATGAGACTGCCATCTGTATGTAGAGCAATTAACTCTTCAGACTAGATTAACAGCAGATGACAGCACCAGTATGTACTGATATTGTCTTTCAAGAAAATTAACTGTAATGTAGTAGGTATAAAACATTTGTTAGTGTTATAATAGTTTTATCTAAAGTTAAACATTTCAAAAGAATGCTAAGTTGGAATCGGAAACACCGTATTATTTTGTGAAATGTAATTAGTAGTACCTCTATGGGTTATCCATAAATGCTTTATACTGAGATATAAGGTAAATGAGTGCACGAATAAGCCTTCTCTCGGTCGTCTCAAAAGTTTTTGAGCGACTGCTCTTAGCCCGCCTGACTCCTCTCTTCGAGGAAAGGCACCTCCTACCGGATCACCAGTTCGGTTTCCGTCGGGGCCACTCCACGACCCTGCAGCTACTGCGATTGGTAGAAAAGGCTGCCCTGGGCTTCCAGGACAACCTCAAAACCGTCGCGGTGCTGCTGGACGTGGACAAGGCCTTCGCCACAACGTGGCACCAGGGACTGTTATACAAGCTCAAGGAAGCACAACTCCCCGCCCCATACCTCACCCTGATCAGTAGTTTCCTCCGGGACCGAACCTTCAGGGTGCGGGTCGAAGGCAAACTCTCCACCGTCAGACCCATAGCGGCGGGAGTCCCGGAAGGCAGTGTACTGTCGCCGTTACTCTTTGCTGCCTACATGTCTGACTTCCCCACAGAGCCTCGCACTGTTCTGTGCCAATATGCTGACGACGTCCTCATATTGGCCCAGAACAAAAATGTCCGCTACTGCCTCCCTCCGCTGCAACGATCACTCCGAGCCATCGGCACGTGGAGTGAAAGGTGGAGGATGGCCATCAGCCCGCAGAAGAGCTCTGCCCTTCTGCTGGGGAAGGTCCTCCGCTGGCGCCCGGTGGGAGACCTGCGGTTGAGGCAGAGAAGGATCCCTTGGGTCCGGACTGCCAAATACCTGGGTGTCCGACTGGACCGCGGCCTCACATTCACCCCACATGCCCGTGAAAAAATCGGCCTCGGCCATGCAGCGCTCAGGCAGTTATACCCCATATTCCGCTCGACCATGCCCATCCGCCTGAAACTGCGGGTGTACCGTGCGATCATCCCGCCCCTGATCCTGTATGGATGCGAGGTCTGGGGATCGGTGGCTCGTACCACCATCCGCAGACTGCAAGCCGTGCAGAACAGGGCGCTTAGGATGATCTATGGTACTGAACGTATGTTTCCCTCCTACATTCTCCACACCCATTCTGGCATACCTTACATCGAGGACGTAGTGCGCGAGCGCTCGCGCTCATTGTATGCCAGGATCACATTCCATCCTAACCACCTAGTGAACACACTAGGGCAGTACAACCATCGATTACCCAGGAGGAGAAAGAGCTACCGCCTCCCCAAGGACGCCCTTGGGTGGTGAGACCAGCCTCTCATCCCCCCAAGTTTACACTGTTCCGGCCACATTGAGGCCGGACCCGGCCCGCCGGCTGAACCCCGGCAGCCGGGTCCCCCGGTGTGACACCGATAAAAACCTTTACATAGCGATCCCTAACTTACCCGACCTCTCGCACCTGGCCCCGCCACGCTGGACGGACCCTGCAACGCAGACCGCCAACAGCTGGGCGGTTCAGGGCACTGGCCTCCTTGGAAGCTACCCCCGCCACCAGGAGCATTAGCAGAGGTCGAATCAGGTCCTTCAGTTGACAATGACATCCAAGCTTTGGAGAAACGACAAAATCTTTAAGACCGCACGGGTAAATCCGCACAGCGGATAGGTACCGTGGCGATCTACCCACCGTCCGGGAGCACCCGGACGACTTGTTCTCGCTCTTGGCAAAACATGTTTTTTATATTAGATGTTGGACAAGAATTTTTGTAGTGGAATTAGACTCGTTGAGCCCAATTCCCCAGTAATATAACGTATAAGGTCTTACAGCACTAAGTTTTATCCAATTATCAATCTAGTGCACATGTAAGTTGGTAACAGTGACGCCAACCGTAGCGACATTTGAGCATTCGGGAGACAGCGGAGAAACACGAAAAAGTGGGAAAATGTAGCGACTTTTGTCACTCTTTATCAGGGGCGGCCGGTGAGGTATTGTATTTGCGGTGCCATAATAAATAATGAATAAATAATGAATAAATAACTAAATAAATACAAAATAAATAAGGGTTGTTAAAATATAATTATGTGTACCAATTTCGAAAGATTTAGGTAACCTTATCAATAATGCATCCTATGTTATAATATACTGTACCAAACAGGATGTAAAGGGAAACGGAAATATATATTTATTACATCCGTACTCTTGTTGCGCACAGATGTAACGAGTGCAGTAAAGGTTTGATAATACAGTTCATGGAGAATGTGATACGAAACGTTCGTGTACGATTTCGCGACAGAGAGACCGTTATCTTAAGTCCCGTGCTTTAATGCACTCTAGCGAATAAAGCGTAAGTTATGCGCCAAAGAAACCTTGGCACTACCTTCTCCCATAAGAAGCCGTGTATAAGCAGACATCTTAGCCCTTAACACAGGCGCTTATGAGCGTGGACGGTGCCGTTTTGGAATCGGCGCAAAGCCACGGAAAACAACTAGGACAAAGCGCTTGCGTTTAACGCGCCCATTCACACGAGGGAGCACATACTCAGTAACAATCGTTTTTGCGCAATTCCTATACACTTCCCTTTCTTTCGTTTTCATATAGATGGTGCCATGGCACAGCGGCACTACCTCAGAAACCGCCCCTGCTCTTTATTAATCGAATATAATGTATTTCCCGGGCTTTGGGCTGTGGCGCAAAGGATGAAAATTCTCTTGACGTTTCGCTCATATTTCCGACGAGCGCCTTCAGAGGATTGGTAGCTAGGTATTACTCGACAGAGTGTTGAGGCGTATTGACCTTCAGGTGACCAGCGCTGTGATCGTCTCTTATCGGGTCTTATTTCGTCGATTAGAAGTTGATGTACAGTAAGTTACGGAAGACAAATAGAGCGATTGAAAGCTGCGTTTGTCTTTGACATGTTTTCTCCCGCCTTCCGATGTATGACACATTGCTGTCCAGAAGACATGATTATATTTGAACAGAGTATACATACACTGGACTCACCGAGTATGTGCGATAAGCTGAGGTAAACATCTCTGTGTTGCGAATTTTTCCCGATACACTTTCTCGCTTTGTCATGCAGTACTTGCTGGATTTTGTCCTTCTGACCGACCGACCGACCGACCGACCGACCGACTGATCGAAATGCTGGCTGGCTGCATTAAGCCAGAAGGTTTTCGCTGCGTGTCCACCCATTAAGGGTTTTACCGCAGGGATTTTGTAGGATGTGCTGTAGGTTTTGAGGTAGAAATTTTTCGAGGTTACAAATGCTATGTACCTGAGGTTGGGGGGATGGATGCAAAAACTTGCACCCTGGTATTCTAATTTTAAAATTTGCGCTTATGTTGAAAATTTTGATGCCAAACAGCTTAGAAGAATTATGTGGAGCTCAGCTTTAGCTGTAGTTAGGATTAGCTCCTGGGTTATCTCGGTTATCTCATGTAGGGTACCCGGAACAGCCTGGAACGGCAACTAGTGGGGTCATAATCTCCCAATGACTTCGCAAGGGCGCTTCTATGTGTTGGTAAAATAGCGTATAATTTTGATACCCGGCGCCTAATTTCATCCTCCACGTATGGAAGACCTGAGGCTTCGTGAAGCAACCTGGTAGGAAGGTAACGACCCACAGAATATATACACCGTAGTCCTCTATTCTGTGCACGTTGAAGCCATGCCAGTCCGCTATCTGCCAGCTATCTGCTGGCGAAAAGTTAGACCTCTATCCAATTTTACTCCAAGGTACTGGACGGAGTTAGTAATGTCGTTTGTTTGTTTTATTTTGTACCATACTGGTTACATAGTCCTGGTGCCCCTGCATTGGGCGGGGCTTACACGCAAATATTTACATAGATTTACAATTTTTATGGATAAGGATTTGTCGTCATATTTTTTATTTTATTTTGGAAAGCCCATACAGTAGCCCTGGTTGGCTACCGAGAACAGCTTTTCAGCATAGGCTTTTTGTTTTTGGTTTCCCACTTTAGTTTTTTCCAGTTTTCTTTTTTTTTCACACACAATCACACACTCGCACATCCATGCAGGTCGTGCGTTGCACATTCCTTACTCACACACGCACACTATATACACTATTTCATTATGTACACTATATACACATGTTCCCGCAGTTTTCCTGGGAGGGTGAGATGGTACTTTGCGCGACCTCTAGATATGCGCGCTGCCTTGGGCTGGTCGGTATGGGGATGTTGAAGTGTGGCGGCGGAACCGTTAGTACATTTTTATTCGTTTGTGTTTCCGATGTTTCGGCTCGCTGCCACCGATGTTGGAGATGATGGTGTTTGGGTGATGGTGTATTTTTGCCCATACCGACTTAATTCTGTTTTCTATTGCAGTTAATGTCGTTTGGCACGAGGCCTCGTCAAATATATCCTGGTCTGTCCACGCCTACTTGCCTGCCATTGGTTCTTATTAGCCAATCTCCATGCGATTGTGAGTGTGTGCTGCTATTGGTCCAGTTTGTTCCCTATGGTTTTACTCTTGTGTCTTGTAATACCGATATTCACGCTTTGTGAAGACGTGATATTTATTCCTTCCTTGAAATTGTTTTTATGCTTTTGAATTTCGATGGCTTCTCGATAGAGCCTGGCATGATAGTGCGCAGTGCTGTCTAAAATCGTAGTTTCTTCAAACTTGATACCATGGCCCATCAGCAATGCGTGCTCAGCTACGGACGATTTTTCCGTTTGTCCACGTCGCCAATTGCTTTTGTGTTCTTTTTTATTCGGGTTTGCATGCTGCGCTTGGTCTTGCCGATGTATACCTGGCCACAGCTGCATGGTATGCGGTAAACTCCTTGTAGCCTGGGAGGATCTCATCTGTCCTTTGTGGATGTCAATGATGTTTTATTTTCTTGGTTGGCCTGAAGATCGTTTTTATGTTAGCTTTCTCCAATAATTTGCCAATCCGGTCTGTCAAGCCACCGATGTAGGGTAGGAATGGCTTGTGTTGTTTTGTCATCTCTGTGCTTCCCCGCAGCCTTCTAGGGTTTGTGGCCCGTTTGATCTGTTTCGGAGCATATCTGTTGGCCTGTAGTGCTCTGTGCAGATGCTGTAGTTCTTGTTTCAGCGCGTCCGGTTCACAAATTCGTTTGGCGTTGCGTCAGCGCGTCCGGTTCACAAATTCGTTTGGCGCGCTCTGCTAAGGTTTTTATTATACCAACCTTCTGCCGTGGGGGGGTGATTTGGAGATTATTGGAGGTAGCAGTCTGTATGTGTTAGTTTACTCTAAACCGTTTCCCAGAGTCCTATCAGGTTTCCCGGTGACCAGAATGTCCAGAAAGTGGATACGTTTTGGTGTCTCCTCCATCGTGAATTTTATATTTTCATTGATGCTGTTAATATGTTAGAGAAATTTTTCCAATTCTTCATCCCCGTGCGGCCAGACTACGAATGTATGTTCTACGTATCTCCACCACGTTTTTGGTTTGTAGGTGGCGTCTCTAGTGCCAATTCTTCCAACTTCTCCATGTAGAAATTAGCAATTACTGGACCTAGAGTTTGCTCATCGAAGTCCCTCTTTCTGTTCATAATAACTCCCGTTCCATAAGAAGTAGCTGGTAGTCAAACAGAGGCGGAAGAATTTTAGAATGTCCTCGGGGAACAACTCATAGGTTCCTCTACCGGAACCTATAAATTTAATTTAAAAATATCTCTGTGGTTTATCGTATAATGGTTCATACTGAGGTATTAAACAAATTAGCGCTGGAAGCTGTCTCAGAATTACGTTTAACACAATAGCGCTAATAAAATTGATTAATTTTTGTAGTGGAATTAGACTCATTGAGTCAAATTCCGCAAATATTATAACCCATTGGTGACGTTATCCATGTATCAGTACTGTACAGTGTGAAGTTTGCAATTACCCATTAGGAGGAAACGTTGTGTGTGTATCGGAGGAATTACATACAGCGCCAATTGTTCCGAGCAGCAGAGACATTAAAAGACAAGTTGACGTATATTTGTAAATAAAGCGGGATGGTAGTGAGTTCGTATTCGATCAGCGATTGCGCTGACGAAGGATGTAAAGTGAAGTTAGTCTTGTCGTTTGTGTGACAATATATTTTAATTAATTACAAACAACTGCACTTATTTTAGAGTTACTAAATAGATATGTGGTCCGTTTAAATGGAAATGTCTTTCCTCTATGGAATGTTTTCTTTCCAGGGAAGCATTATATCGAACTGAATTCGATACCCTTTGCTTTTACCATTAAACGTCAGTAAACCCCTTCAGATGGCAGTTCAGTACTGCTGCCAACTTAACTTCAATAACCAGGTGATGAGATGGCCATCTGTATATAGAGCAATGAACTCTTCAGACTAGATTAACAGCAGATGACAGCACCAGTGTTTACTGATATTGTCTTTCAAGAAAAGTAGTGGTAATGTAGAAAGTATTAAACATTTATTAGTTTTATACACACTTTATCTAAAGTTAAACATTTCAAAATATTGCTGACGTGGAATAAGCAAACATAGCATTATTTTGCGAAATGTAATCAGAAATACCTCTATGGATTATCGATAAATACTTTATACTGATGTATAAGACAAATGACTGTTGGAAAACTTTTCACGGTGTACCACATATGCACATGAGTGCGTGCGTATTGTAGATGTAAATAAAATCACAAAAAAACATAAAATTCAAGCAGAAACTGGAGCACCTAAAAGAAAACGATCTAACTAAAGCTGTTCTCGGTGCGCCCATAAAGGGACGCCGTATGGGCTTTATGTAAAGCCATGACGTCAAAAACTGAAAAATGTAATATAAAGCAAATGTAGAGCCTGTAAGCCGGGTCCATTGTACCGGCACCAGGTATATCAAAGAAAAATGAATAGCCTAAGAACTTTTCAAGGTTCAACTACATTACCATACAATTTCTGTAGTGAAATTAGAGTCCTTGAGCCAAATTCCGCAATAATATAACACGCTCATGTGCTACAGCATTACCCATTTTCCAATCATCACTCTAAAGTTAGTAATTATTGTTTTGTTGACTTTGAAATGCCTTTCATTCGCATGCAAGGTGTGACATACTATGTTATCTTTGAATAAAACATTCGAATAACTGTAAGAAAGTTATAACGTCGGTAAGGATACAGTTTTCTTGCTTGTGTTCTGAATTATTGTATTTTTATATTGTAAGAGTTAGAAGTAGAACATTTGTAACATATTTCTACACATAAATTGTGCTGTACTTGAAAATACATTATATGTCAGCGTTAGAATAGAGGGAGGTGTTTTCGTGACATAGGCAATTTCGCGATACCTTTTCGAAGGGATATCACAGAGGAACCAGGAGGTGTTAACTCGTCTTCCACTGTTGGTAGTTCACACATTTGTTCCTAGAGCTCAGGAGCTATCGGCAGGCCCGTTAACACCAGCTCGTTTCTCTGTGACATCCTTTCGACGAATTATCACGAAAATAATTCCCTTACCCTATAATATGAATTTGGTGTTGTTCATTCTATATAGTTAACTTGATCCTACCGTTGCTCCATGACTTAGCATTAAAATATCTATCGTATATAAAATAGTTCTTTGAGGACAGTTCCTTAGCTTTACGATGGAAAGGACGTGTAAAGAATATTTTTGTTTGTGTATTCCTCATGTTGCCCATACGTTTGTGACACTTACGCATGCGTATGTCAGCACCAACCAGACACAACAATACAGATATTGATCTAGTTCAGTACTCCTGCACCGTCCGAGCGGAACATTCAAATACAGTAAACATCGCACAACATGCGACGTAACTGGTGACCTGGGGTTGGAGCTACCCCAAAACATTTGTGAAGTGACTGTACTTTTAATCTAGATGGCTTATAATCCTGGGAGGAGCTGACTCAACTCGCTACGTGTTAGACGCTATACTCTATCTCGGGCTAGTTTAATCCTGCTGTAAACAACAAGGCCGAGCTGACTCAACTCGTCACGTGTTAGATGCTATACTCTATCTCGGGCTAGTTTAATCCTGCTGTAAACAAAAAGGCGGAGCTGACTCAACTCGCCACGTGTTAGACGCTATACTCTATCTCAGGCTAGTATAATCCTGCTGTAAACAACAAGGCGGAGCTGACTCAACTCGCCACGTGTTAGACGCTATACTCTATCTCGGGCTAGTTTAATCCTGCTGTAAACAACAAGACGGAGCTGACTCAACTCGTCACGTGTTAGACGCTATACTCTATCTCGGGCTAGTTTAATCCTGCTGTAAACAAGGCCGAGCTAACTCAACTCGTCACGTGTTAGACGCTATACTCTAACTCGGGCTAGTTTAATCCTGCTGTAAACAACAAGCCGAGCTGACTCAACTCGTCACGTGTTAGACGCTATACTCTATCTCGGGCTAGCTTAATCCTGCTGTAAATAATGAGGCGGAGCTGACTTAACTCGTCACGTGTTAGACGCTATACTCTATCTCAGTCTAGTATAATCCTGCTGTAAACAACAAGCCAGAGCTTACTCAATTCGCCACGTGTTAGACGCTATACTCTATCTCGGGCTAGTTTAATCCTGCTGTAAACAATAAGGCGGAGCTGACTTAACTCGTCACGTGTTAGACGCTATACTCTATCTCGGGCTAGTTTAATCCTGCTGTAAACAACAAGGCGGAGCTGACTTATCTCGTCACGTGTTAGACGCTATACTCTATCTCGGGCTAGTTTAATCCTGCTGTAAACAACAAGGCCGAGCTGACTCAACTCGCCACGTGTCAGACGCTATACTCTATCTCAGTCTAGTATAATCCTGCTATAAACAACAGGGCGGAGCTTACTCAACTCGCCAGGTGTTAGACGCTACACTCTATCTCAGGCTAGTATAATCCTGCTGTAAACAACAAGGCGGAGCTTACTCAACTCGCCACGTGTTAGACGCTACACTCTATCTCAGTCTAGTATAATCCTGCTGTAAACAACAAGCCAGAGCTTACTCAATTCGCCACGTGTTAGACGCTATACTCTATCTCAGTCTAGTATAATCCTGCTGTAAACAATAAGGCGGAGCTGACTCAATTCGCCACGTGTTAGACGCTATACTCTATCTCAGGCTAGTATAATCCTGCTGTAAACAACAAGGCGGAGCTGACTCAACTGGTCACGTGTTAGACGCTATACTCTATCTCAGTCTAGTATAATCCTGATGTAAACAACAAGCCAGAGCTTACTCAATTCGCCACGTGTTAGACGCTATACTCTATCTCAGTCTAGTATAATCCTGCTGTAAACAATAAGGCGGAGCTGACTGAACTCGCCACTTGTTAGACGCTATACTCTATCTCAGTCTAGTATAATCCTGCTGTAAACAATAAGGCGGAGCTGACTCAATTCGCCACGTGTTAGACGCTATACTCTATCTCAGGCTAGTATAATCCTGCTGTAAACAACAAGGCGGAGCTGACTCAACTGGTCACGTGTTAGACGCTATACTCTATCTCAGTCTAGTATAATCCTGATGTAAACAACAAGCCAGAGCTTACTCAATTCGCCACGTGTTAGACGCTATACTCTATCTCAGTCTAGTATAATCCTGCTGTAAACAATAAGGCGGAGCTGACTGAACTCGCCACGTGTTAGACGCTATACTCTATCTCGGGCTAGCTAAATCCTGCTGTAAACAACAAGGCGGAGCTGACTGAACTCGTCACGTGTTAGACGCTATACTCTATCTCAGTCTAGTATAATCCTGCTGTAAACAACAAGGCGGAGCTGACTCAACTCGTCACGTGTTAGACGCTATACTCTATCTCAGTCTAGTATAATCCTGCTGTAAACAATAAGGCGGAGCTGACTTAACACGTCACGTGTTAGACGCTATACTTTATCTCAGTCTAGTATAATCCTGCTGTAAACAACAAGGCGGAGCTGACTTAACTCGTCACGTGTTAGACGCTATACTCTATCTCAGTCTAGTATAATCCTGCAGTAAACAACAAGGCGGAGCTGACTTAACTCGTCACGTGTTAGACGCTTACTCTACCTCAGGCTAGTATAATCCTGGAGTAAACAATAAGGCGGAGCTGACTGAACTCGCCACGTGTTAGACGCTATACTCTATCTCGGGCTAGCTTAATCCTGCTGTAAACAACAAGGCGGAGCTGACTTAACTCGTCACGTGTTAGACGCTATACTCTATCTCAGTCTAGTATAATCCTGCTGTAAACAACAAGGCGGAGCTGACTCAACTCGTTACGTGTTAGACGCTATACTCTATCTCGGGCTAGCTAAATCCTGCTGTAAACAACAAGGCGGAGCTGACTCAACTCGTTACGTGTTAGACGCTATACTCTATCTTGGGCTAGCTAAATCCTGCTGTAAACAACAAGGCGGAGCTGACTTAACTCGTCACGTGTTAGACGCTATACTCTATCTCAGTCTAGTATAATCCTGCTGTAAACAACAAGGCGGAGCTGACTTAACTCGTCACGTGTTAGACGCTATACTCTATCTCAGTCTAGTATAATCCTGCTGTAAACAACAAGGCGGAGCTGACTCAACTCGTTACGTGTTAGACGCTATACTCTATCTCAGTCTAGTATAATCCTGCTGTAAACAACAAGGCGGAACTGACTCAACTCGCCACGTGTTAGACGCTATACTCTATCTCAGGCTAGTATAATCCTGCTGTAAACAACAAGGCGGAGCTGACTCAACTCGCCACGTGTTAGACGCTATACTCTATCTCAGTCTAGTATAATCCTGCTGTAAACAACAAGGCGGAACTGACTCAACTCGCCACGTGTTAGACGCTATACTCTATCTCAGTCTAGTATAATCCTGCTGTAAACAACAAGGCGGAGTTGACTCAGCTCGCCACGTGTTAGACACTATACTCTATCTCAGGCTAGTTTAATCCTGATATAAACAACAAGGCGGAGCTGACTTATCTCGCCACGTGTTAGACCCTATACTCTATCTCAGTCTAGTATAATCCTGATGTAGACAACAAGGCGGAGCTGACTTATCTCGCCACGTGTTAGACCCTATACTCTATCTCAGGCTAGTATAATCCTGCTGTAAACAACAAGGTGGAACTGACTTAACTCGCCACGTGTTAGACGCTATACTCTATCTCAGTCTAGTATAATCCTGCTGTAAACAAGATGGCGGAGCTTACTCAACTCTTCACGTGTTAGACGCTATACTCTATCACAGTCTAGTATAACACTGCTGTAAACAACAAGGTGGAACTGACTTAACTCGCCACGTGTTAGACGCTATACTCTATCTCAGGCTAATATAATCCTGCTGTAAACAACAAGGCGGAGCTGACTCAACTCGTCACGTGTTAGACGCTATACTCTATCACAGTCTAGTATAATCCTGCTGTAAACAACAAGGCGGAGCTTACTCAACTCGCCACGTGTTAGACGCTATACTCTATCACAGTCTAGTATAATCCTGCTGTAAACAACAAGGTGGAACTGACTTAACTCGCCACGTGTTAGACGCTATACTCTATCACAGTCTAGTATAATCCTGCTGTAAACAACAAGGCGGAGCTTACTCAACTCGTCACGTGTTAGACGCTATACTCTATCTCAGGCTAGTATAATCCTGCTGTAAACAACAAGGCGGAGCTGACTCAACTCGCCACGTGTTAGACGCTATACTCTATCTCGGGCTAGTATAATCCTGCTGTAAACAACAAGGCGGAGCTGACTCAACTCGCTACGTGTTAGACGCTATACTCTATCTCAGTCTAGTATAATCCTGCTGTAAACAACAAGGCAGAGTTACTCAACTCGCCACGTGTTAGACGCTATACTCTATCTCAGTCTAGTATAATCCTGCTGTAAACAACAAGGCGGAACTGACTCAACTCGCCACGTGTTAGACACTATACTCTATCTCAGTCTAGTATAATCCTGCTGTAAACAACAAGGCGGAGTTGACTCAGCTCGCCACGTGTTAGACACTATACTCTATCTCAGTCTAGTATAATCCTGCTGTAAACAACAAGGCGGAGCTTACTCAACTCGTCACGTGTTAGACGCTATACTCTATCTCAGGCTAGTATAATCCTGCTGTAAACAACAAGGCGGAGCTGACTCAACTCGCCACGTGTTAGACGCTATACTCTATCTCGGGCAGGTATAATCCTGCTGTAAACAACAAGGCGGAGCTGACTCAACTCGCTACGTGTTAGACGCTATACTCTATCTCAGTCTAGTATAATCCTGCTGTAAACAACAAGGCAGAGTTACTCAACTCGCCACGTGTTAGACGCTATACTCTATCTCAGTCTAGTATAATCCTGCTGTAAACAACAAGGCGGTACTGACTCAACTCGCCACGTGTTAGACACTATACTCTATCTCAGTCTAGTATAATCCTGCTGTAAACAACAAGGCGGAGTTGACTCAGCTCGCCACGTGTTAGACACTATACTCTATCTCAGTCTAGTTTAATCCTGATGTAAACAACAAGGCGGAGCTGACTTATCTCGCCACGTGTTAGACGCTATACTCTATCTCAGTCTAGTATAATCCTGCTGTAAACAACAAGGTGGAACTGACTTAACTCGCCACGTGTTAGACGCTATACTCTATCTCAGTCTAGTATAATCCTGCTGTAAACAACAAGGCGGAGTTGACTCAACCCTCCACGTGTTAGACGCTATACTCTATCTCAGTCTAGTATAATCCTGCTCTAAACAACAAGGCGGAGTTGACTCAACCCTCCACGTGTTAGACGCTATACTCTATCTCAGTCTAGTATAATCCTGCTGTAAACAACAAGGCGGAGCCGACTCAACTCGCCACGTGTTAGACGCTATACTCTATCTCAGGCTAATATAAGCCTGCTGTAAACAATAAGGCGGAGCTGACTTAACTCGTCACGTGTTAGACGCTATACTCTATCTCAGTCTAGTATAATCCTGCTGTAAACAACAAGGCGGCGCTTACTCAACTCGCCACGTATAAGACGCTATACTCTATCTCAGTCTAATATAATCCCGCTGTAAACAACAAGGCGGAGCTGACTTTACTCGCCACGTGGTAGACGCTATACTCTTATCTCAGGCTAATATAATCCTGCTGTAAACAACAAGGCGGAGCTGACTCAACTCGCCACGTGTTAGACGCTTACTCTATCTCAGGCTAGTATAATCCTGCTGTAAACAACAAGGCGGAGCTTACTCAACTCGCCACGTGTTAGACGCTATACTCTATCTCAGTCTAGTATAATCCTGCTGTAAACAACAAGGCGGAGCTGACTTTACTCGCCACGTGGTAGACGCTATACTCTATCTCAGGCTAATATAATCCTTCTGTAAACAACAAGGCGGAGCTGACTCAACTCGCTACGTGTTAGACGCTATACTCTATCTCAGTCTAGTATAATCCTGCTGTAAACAACAAGGCGGAGCTGACTCAACTCGCTACGTGTTAGACGCTATACTCTATCTCAGTCTAGTATAATCCTGCTGTAAACAACAAGGCGGAGCTGACTCAACTCGCTACGTGTTAGACGCTATACTCTATCTCAGTCTAGTATAATCCTGCTGTAAACAACAAGGCGGAGCTGACTTTACTCGCCACGTGTTAGACGCTATACTCTATCTCAGTCTAGTATAATCCTGCTGTAAACAACAAGGCGGAGCTGACTCAACTCGTCACGTGTTAGACGCTATACTCTATCTCAGGCTAGTATAATCTTGCTGTAAACAACAAGGTGGAGCTGACTCAACTCGCCACGTGTTAGACGCTATACTCTATCTCAGGCTAGTATAATCCTGCTGTAAACAAGAAGGCGGAGCTTACTCAACTCTTCACGTGTTAGACGCTATACTCTATCTCAGTCTAGTATAATCCTGCTGTAAACAACAAGGCGGAGCTCACTCACCTCGCCACGTATAAGACGCTATACTCTATCTCAGGCTAGTATATCCTGCTGTAAACAACAAGGCGGAGCTGACTCAACTCGCCACGTGTTAGACGCTATACTCTATCTCAGGCTAGTATAATCCTGCTGTAAACAACAAGGCGGAGCTGACTTATCTCGCCACGTATTAGACGCTATACTCTATCTCAGGCTAGTATAATCCTACTGTAAACAACAAGGCGGAGCTGACTCAACTCGCCACGTGTTAGACGCTATACTCTATCTCAGTCTAGTATAATCCTGCTGTAAACAACAAGGCGGAGCTCACTCACCTCGCCACGTATAAGACGCTATACTCTATCTCAGGCTAGTATAATCCTGCTGTAAACAACAAGGCGGAGCTGACTCAACTCGCCACGTGTTAGACGCTATACTCTATCTCAGTCTAGTATAATCCTGCTGTAAACAATAAGGCGGAGCTTACTCAACTCGCCACGTGTTAGACGCTATACTCTATCTCAGGCTAGTATAATCCTGCTGTAAACAACAAGGCGGAGCTGACTCAACTCGCTACGTGTTAGACACTATACTCTATCTCAGGCTAGTTTAATCCTGATGTAAACAACAAGGCGGAGCTGACTCAACTCACCACGTGTTAGACGCTATACTCTAACTCAGGCTAGTATAATCCTTCTGTAAACAACAAGGCGGAGCTGACTTATCTCGCCACGTGTTAGACGCTATACTCTAACTCAGGCTAGTATAATCCTTCTGTAAACAACAAGGCGGAGCTGACTCAACTCACCACGTGTTAGACGCTATACTCTATCTCAGGCTAGTGTAATCCTTCTGTAAACAACAAGGCGGAGCTGACTCAACTCACCACGTGTTAGACGCTATACTCTAACTCAGGCTAGTATAATCCTTCTGTAAACAACAAGGCGGAGCTGACTCAACTCACCACGTGTTAGACGCTATACTCTAACTCAGGCTAGTATAATCCTTCTGTAAACAACAAGGCGGAGCTGACTCAACTCACCACGTGTTAGACGCTATACTCTATCTCAGGCTAATATAATCCTGCTGTAAACAACAAGGCGGAGCTGACTTATCTCGCCACGTGTTAGACCCTATACTCTATCTCAGTCTAGTATAATCCTGCTGTAAACAACAAGGCGGAGCTGACTTAACTCGCCACGTGGTAGACCCTATACTCTATCTCAGTCTAGTATAATCCTACTGTAAACAACAAGGCGGAGCTTACTCAACTGGTCACGTGTTAGACGCTATACTCTATCTCAGTCTAGTATAATCCTGCTGTAAACAACAAGGCGGAGCTGACTCAACTCGCTACGTGTTAGACACTATACTCTATCTCAGGCTAGTTTAATCCTGATGTAAACAACAAGGCGGAGCTGACTTATCTCGCCACCTGTTAGACCCTATACTCTATCTCAGTCTAGTATAATCCTGCTGTAAACAACAAGGCGGAGCTGACTTAACTCGCCACGTGGTAGACCCTATACTCTATCTCAGGCTAATATAATCCTGCTGTAAACAACAAGGCGGAGCTGACTTTACTCGCCACGTGGTAGACGCTATACTCTATCTCAGGCTAATATAATCCTGCTGTAAACAACAAGGCGGAGCTCACTCAACTCGCCACGTGTTAGACGCTATACTCTATCTCAGTCTAGTATAATCCTGCTGTAAACAACAAGGCCGAGCTGACTTAACTCGCCACCTGTTAGACGCTATACTCTATCTCAGTCCAGTATAATCCTGCTGTAAACAAGGCGGAGCTGACTCAACTCGCCACGTGTTAGACGCTATACTCTATCTCAGGCTAATATAATCCTGCTGTAAACAACAAGGCCGAGCTGACTTAACTCGCCACGTGTTAGATGCTATACCCTATCTCAGTCTAGTATAATCCTGCTGTAAACAACAAGGCCGAGCTGACTTAAATGGCCACGTGTTAGACGCTATACTCTATCTCAGGCTAATATAATCCTGCTGTAAACAACAAGGCCGAGCTGACTTAACTCGCCACGTGTTAGACGCTATACTCTCTCAGGCTAATATAATCCTGCTGTAAACAACAAGGCGGAGCTGACTCAACTCGCCACGTGTTAGACGCTATACTCTATCTCAGTCTAGTATAATCCTGCTGTAAACAACAAGGCGGAGCTGACTTATCTCGCCACGTGTTGGACGCTATACTCTATCTCAGGCTAATATAATCCTGCTGTAAACAACAAGGCGGAGCTGACTTATCTCGCCACGTGTTAGACGCTATACTCTATCTCAGGCTAATATAATCCTGCTGTAAAAAACAAGGCGGAGCTGACTTAACTCGCCACGTGTTAGACGCTATACTCTATCTCAGGCTAGTATAATCCTGCTGTAAACAACAAGGCCGAGCTGACTTAACGCGCCACGTGTTAGACGCTATACTCTATCTCAGGCTAGTATAATCCTGCTATAAACAACATGGCGGAGCTTACTCAACTCGCCACGTGTTAGACGCTATACTATATCTCAGGCTAGTATAATCCTGCTGTAAACAACAAGGCGGAGTTGACTCAACCCTCCACGTGTTAGACGCTATACTCTATCTCAGGCTAGTATAATCCTGCTGTAAACAACAAGGCGGAGCTGACTCAACTCGTCACGTGTTGCACGCTATACTCTATCTCAGGCTAGTATAGTCCTGCTGTAAACAACAAGGCGGAGTTGACTCAACTCGCCACGTGTTAGACGCTATACTCTATCTCAGGCTAGTATAATCCTGCTATAAACGACAAGGCGGAGTTGACTCAACTCGTCACGTGTTGCACGCTATACTCTATCTCAGGCTAGTATAGTCCTGCTGTAAACAACAAGGCGGAGTTGACTCAACTCGCCACGTGTTAGACGCTATACTCTATCTCAGTCTAGTATAATCCTGCTATAAACGACAAGGCGGAGCTGACTCAACTCGCCACGTGTTAGACGCTATACTCTATCTCAGGCTAGTATAATCCTGCTATAAACAACAAGGCGGAGCTTACTCAACTCGCTACGTGTTAGACGCTATACTCTATCTCAGGCTAGTATAATCCTGCTGTAAACAACAAGGCGGAGTTGACTCAACCCTCCACGTGTTAGACGCTATACTCTATCTCAGGCTAGTATAATCCTGCTGTAAACAACAAGGCGGAGCTGACTCAACTCGTCACGTGTTGCACGCTATACTCTATCTCAGGCTAGTATAATCCTGCTATAAACGACAAGGCGGAGCTGACTCAACTCGCCACGTGTTAGACGCTATACTCTATCTCAGGCTAACATAATCCTGCTGTAAACAACAAGGCGGAGCTGACTCAACTCACCACGTGTTAGACGCTATACTCTATCTCAGGCTAATATAATCCTGCTGTAAACAACAAGGCGGAGCTGACTTAACTCGCCACGTGTTAGACGCTATACTCTATCTCAGTCTAGTATAATCCTGCTGTAAACAACAAGGCGGAGCTGACTCAACTCACCACGTGTTAGACGCTACACTCTATCTCAGTCTAGTATAATCCTGCTGTAAACAACAAGGCGGAGCTGACTCAACTCACCACGTGTTAGACGCTACACTCTATCTCAGTCTAGTTTAATCCTGATGTAAACAACAAGGCGGAGCTGACTTAACTTGTCACGTGTTAGACGGTATACTCTATCTCAGGCTAGTGTAATCCTGCTGTAAACAACAAGGCGGAGCTGACTCAACTCGCCACGTGTTAGACGCTATACTGTATCTCAGTCTAGTATAATCCTGCTGTAAACAACAAGGCGGAACTGACTCAACTCGCCACGTGTTAGACGCTATACTCTATCTCAGTCTAGTATAATCCTGATGTAAACAACAAGGCGGAGTTGACTCAGCTCGCCACGTGTTAGACGCTATACTCTATCTCAGGCTAATATAATCCTGCTGTAAACAACAAGGCGGAGTTGACTCAACTCGTCACGTGTTAGACGCTACATGCAAGCACATAAGTTTCGCAACAGTAGCAGTATATATAGCAGTGCTAGCTTCTAGACAATAAATAAATAAGAGTAGAGTTACACATTAATTTATTAAATATATGAGTTGAACTTTACTGCGTATAGCACTTCTCGTAAAAATGTCGTCCTTCTCCACGCGCTGTTTGCATTTACGCATATTTTCCGATGTTCTTAAGAGTTCCGAATGCTTGGTGTTCCATTCTAACATTCCATTCTAACACCAAGGAGATCACCAATTTCTTTCTCAATATTTTTATAGACGATTCCGGATTTCTTTCTTTAAGCACCGCGATACAATGTAGGACCATTCGCCTCATGCCACTTTTTAAAAGTTTGCCTCGATTGTGTTTTATTTAGGGTGAAGCACCGGCCTGCTCTATGATGAAAAGCTTGCTGTTTTTATGTTGTATATACATAAGTGTTCTTGGGCTTGTGAGGTGCACGAGGTGACAGTGTTAAATATCAGAAGTAACTCCACAATATAAACATAACATCTTAATTAGCATTCAACTCGATACAGACCTCGTTGTGAGAGAGCGGCCTGGCATAGGAATGCAAATATATTATATAATAACAGTATCCTTTAGTAATTGTTAAATAAAATGCAGCTTAATTTAACGTAAGTTAATAGTGTGTATAATTTCACCTGTCTTCTGTTTAATCTGTATATAGTATACAGAACACATCTATGTGGTTTGTGAAGCAGAAAGATAAAATGCGAGGCTATTACGTTTAGAAGAATCGAAACTTTTGAATACTTTTCTGTCTCTGAAATTAGCTCGCACAGAGCAGTGATCAGAAAGCTACTTACAGTACTGTACTTAAAGGAGGGGTTTATCCTACGTATGTTAATAAAAGAAAACGTCCATTAACTTCGCTAAACCAATCAACAACTTAACCGTCTTCTGTCCTAATATCTCTGTCTCTCTTCCCATTCCCCAATATGATTGTTCACGGTAGAGTTTCCAATATTAATTGTTACCTTAGTGTTAGATTGTTGTAGAATAATACAAAAAGGGAAGTCGTGGTCGCTACATGGGTGATACCACTTTTTACACCGTGGCCGGGTGTTACGGCAATGCAGAGCGAATGAAGTAATGACTGACATCAGTTTACATAACCCTGTAGCATTTTTTTTTTTTTTTTTTTTTTTTTTTTTTTTTTTTTTTTTTTTACCGTGGGGGGAAAAACCCAGTTACAGGCGACGGCCCTCGTGCGATGGCCGACAGTGTGAGGGTCCCCGTGCCCTGAGGGGGCAGGTATACTCACTAAAAAACCCCTCCACGTGTTAGTTACGTAACTTACATTATTTTGCGTGCATTTATTAACATGCTTAGTCGGGTCCCGCATAGCACCCCGGTTAGTATGTGGTATCTATTAAGCTGGCATGCGATGCATGCGAGTGCGTCTATGTTGCTTCTTGGTGGTGACCATGAAACCTGGGCACCACCAAGTGTAATTTATGCTTTACTTTAATTATGTACATTTGGCCGAGGCCGGGTAGGCCTGTTGGTCAGTGTTACGTGTAACTTATCTATTATATATGTGTTATTCGTAAGCTTGTGTATTGTAATGGTAGAGCTCAGGCCTTGGTGACCTGATAGTCAGGAATTGGTATGGTTGTTAGTTCTACTTATGGCCCCAGTCTTTCTGGGTTTGTCAGTAGTTAGTACATGGCATGCAATTCGAACTATGTGTTCGGTCGTCCTTGGTTCCGGCGTGGCCGTTCGTTATTTCCTTTGTCCATGCGTTGTCGTCGGTGTGTCCTACTCCATCTGCAGTCGCCCGCTGTCTCTGCACCTGTAGGACACTGGTGGGAGACCCTCTAACTCCCGGGCCGCCTTGACTGTTGTCAAGGGCTTGGAGGGCTCTGTGCGGGCAGTGTTCTGAAAAGAGTCAGAAGAAAAAGATTAATGAAGGGAAAGTAGGGGTGTCAGCCTAACTGTCTGTGTCAGTTGTCCCTTAATAGGTTGTTCAGGAAGTTCTGAACGTCGTCTTCGTCGTCATCATGTGTGAGTCTTCTTTCGAACAGTGATAATGGTCGTGTGTGTGTGTTTATTTCTGTAGTGTAGTTTCCGAGTCGTGAGATTAGAGGATTGTGGTGTATTTCAAGATTTTTATATGTGTCATATGCTAGTTTCTTTATGAATTCTTCTACTGTGTGCATTTTTAATTCTCTGTGTAGTAGGTCGGCTGGTGCTGTGTAAGGTACTTTTGCTATCGTTCGTAGTACTTTGTTTTGAAATTTTTGTAATCTTAGAATATATGTTTTGGCAGCATACCCCCAGACCGGCGTTGCATATGTGAATATGGGCCTTATGAGAGTTTTGTATAGAGTGAGCCCTAAATTCATGTTTATGTGGGAATTCATGTTTATGAGGGGGTAAAGCTTGCCCAATTGAGCGTTGGCTTTACCCCTGATTTGGTGAACGTGCTCTTTCCACGTCAGCCCTTGGTCCATTTTGAGTCCTAGCCAAGTGACTGTGTCCGTCCATTCTATATTTTCTCCGAATATAGAGAGTGGGGGGAGCTGGTGTTTCCCCAATCTGTGCTTAAGCTTTTTGGTGAAAATTATGGCTTGCGTTTTTCTTGGGTTTACTTTAATACGCCATTTGGTGAGCCATTCTTCTAGGTTATTCAGGGCGTTTTGTAGTCTCCGGTGGATGAAGTCCAGTTTGGCTGATTGGGTCACAATTGCTGTATCATCTGCGTAGATGTACAAATCTGTGTAGTTGGTTTTTGGTATGTCGTTCATAGTGATATTAAAGATAACCGGCCCTAGGATACTTCCCTGAGGGACTCCCGCTTTGATTAGGCGGGGAGTCGATAATTGGTTGTTAACTTTCGATTGGAATTTGCGGTCGTGTAGGTAGTTCGCGATGAGCTTTATTAATATGTCGTGTATGTTCATGGTTTTAAGCTTTTTGAGCAGTCCTGCGTGCCACACCCTGTCGAATGCGCGTTCGACATCGAGCAAGAGTGCTCCTGTTGATTTGCGGATGTTAAACCCGTGAGTTATGTGTTCTGTGGCTCTCAGTAGTTGGAGTGTTGTGGAATGTTTGGCTCTAAATCCAAATTGCTCCGGGATTGTGATATTTTGTTTGATTAGTTGGCTGTTGAGTCGCTTGAGTATGACCTTTTCGAGGAGTTTGCCTAGAACGCTTAGAAGACTGATAGGTCTGTAGTTCTGTGGGTGAGAGGCGTCTTTGCCCTTCTTGGGGAAGTGTACCACAGTGGCAAGCTTCCATCTCTCGGGATAATATCCCTTCTCGAGGGTGTAATTAAATATATTGGCTAGTAAGTTAATCGCGTCTTCCGGTAGGTTGGCAAGTGCCACGGTTGGGATCCCATCAGGTCCCGGCGCTTTTCGCTTGGGGAGGTGCTTAATTATCCATTTAATTTCGCTGGGGCATGTCTTTCTTACTTTATTGTGGGTTATTAACTCTTTGTAATTCTTTGTTTCTGCTTCCGTCTCTTCCGCAAATTGTGGGCAAGACGGATTGGCATTCGGAGTTAGCGTAGCCTGCAGTGCGTCCGCTAGTGCATCTGCTTTTTCTTGATCCGTTGTGGCTATGTTTTGGTTATAGTGTAGCGGAGGGATATGAGCCCTGTCACGTGTTAGGCAGCGTGCGACCTTCCACACTGAGTCTCTCTCGTAATTGAGATTCTCAAGCGTGTTTTGCCATTGATTTGTGATATGAGTGGATATTCTTTGTTGCACTAGTGTGTTTAGGTACCTGTAGTACTCTTGGTCAATTATATGTCTGGACTTTTGCCATTTCCGCCTGGCTCGATTTCGTTCTGCCGTTAAGGAGGTTATATCTCGGGGAAGTTGATTATGGAACGTTTTGGGCTGGCTTGTGGGCACTGATATTACTGTTGCCGCTTTTATGGCCTGCTCCAATTGGAGTACTGCCCTGTTCACTTTTTCGTTTGAGTTTAAAGGGAACGTGGGGAGGTTTTTGCTTACTGTTGTTGCGAACTTCTCCCAGTCTGCTTTATTGTAGTTCGGGCGTTTAAGTGGTTGGACCTTAGCCACGTCGCCTTCCAAAGTGATCATCAGGGGAATATGGTCTGATGACAGTTCGTTTTTTGTCTGAAGGTGAAGCCTTCGGGTTAAGTTGCGTGATAGTGCTATATCAAGTATGTCGGCTCTATCTGTTCTGTTGAATGGTATGTAAGTGGGTTCTTCCGGCGCATGGATTATGAGATCCGTTCGATTTTCAAGTCTTAATAGGGCGTTTCCAGCGGGGTTTGTCTCATTGCAGCCCCATATTTGATGTTTTGCATTGAGGTCCCCCGCTAATAGAAATTTGTTATTTTGTTGCATCAAATTTGATATATCTGCTGTGTTTAGGGTTCCGGGGGGGGGCATATGCCGCTGATATGAGTGTTCGACAGTTGTCTAGTGTTATGTATATATTTGTGGTTTCAAGGCTTTGCAGTTGTGGTATTTGTGCTATGTCATGCATTATGTTGTGTCTTATTATTATGGCTGTGCCGCCGCCATATTGGTTCCTATCTGTGCGGTGTGTGGTGTACCCTGGTATATTGAATCTGACCTTACTAGTGAGATGGGTTTCTGTAATTAACGCTATGTCTATAGTGTTCTGTGTCAGGAAGTTCGAAAGTTCTGTCTTTTTACGTCTTAGTCCTCTAGCGTTCCATGTCAGTAAGTTTAAGTGGCCTGGTCTGTTCATGGTTCTGGTCTAAGGAAGCCGGGGGTGACAAGCAGTTGTATGAAGTCCCTGTAAGTTGCCATAATGGAGCGGGCCTCCGACGAATCCGCTTCCACCAGGGATTGAAAGATGAGGAGGCACGTAGCTCTGAAGTCGTCCTCGCTCATCCCGGTCCTAAGTACTTCGTCGTACATTCTTCTCTGATGAAGTACTCTTTCGTCTGTTGGTGGTGCTTGTGGTGCTGGTCTCGGTTTTTGTTGTCTGGGCTTATGCTCCCGGGGCTGCAGTCGTGGGTCTCGGGGTCGAGCAGTCGTCTCGCGCCGCGCACCGGTCACAGCCGCAGGCGGCGCCCGCGCCGCAGCGGCTCCCCGCGCCTCCCGAGCCACCGACACGCCAGCCGGACGTCCGTTCACCTCCCGGAGGTTGCGCGCCGCCGCAACTTGCCTTTGGTATTCCGGGCAAGCCCGGTACCTGGCCCCGTGGCCCATGCCAAGGCAAAGGGCGCACTTCCTCCGGGGGGGCGGCACATCACAGCCACGCGAGTCATGATCCCCGGTGCACTTGGAGCACACCACAGTCGCCGCGGTGCATCGTCCTTCGGTGTGCCGGAGCTGCTGGCAGCGGCTGCACTGCACCGGGATGACAGGCCGTCTGTACGGCTCCACCTTCACCTGAAAATGGAGCACGTGTCTAATTAGTTTTAGGCGGTTCAGGTCATCCGCCGTCGCAACATCTACCAGATAGAAAGGTAGAGGTGTTCGGGCCCGGTCAAACCGTCTGAGCTGCACAACACGCAGCACTGAAAAGTGCGCGGCCTGCAGCTCGGCCTTAATAGCCTCCGCCGCCCCGTCATAGTAGATGTGCTTCAGCACGGCTCTGAAGCTCTGTTGGTCCTCCCGGTGGCCGGTTATTTGATGTGTGATGTGGCGGTCCTTCAGGAAGGCGCACATCATCTTGTAGTCCTGGGGCGATCTCGTTCTAATCATGAAGTCACGGGAGACCGAGGCCCGGGTCACCAGGTAGCCCTCGTTGGGGTGCTCGCGATCGAACTCCAACAGCGTCTGAAACAGAGTGACATGCTGTTTGGAGACATATATCGGGGCTTGGAGGCGGGACGTCACAGCTTGAGAGTAAGAGATGGGGGCGGTGGATGGGTTGTTGTTTTGTGTTGGGGCGCTGTTAGGACAGGGTAGTCCGACGGGGTTAGCGGGCGAAGAAGGCCCTGGGATGGGCGACAGTGGCTGCGGGTGAGGGCTAGTCTGTGGTATGCGGCCTGATGATGAAGTGGTGGAGGATGATCTCGATGGGGGGAGTGGCGTGTCTCGGGCAGCTTGGGAGACCGGAGTGCCGGAGAGGACTGGGCTTTGATTGCTGGGAGAAGCCTGTTTCACAGTGCATGGAGAGTCAGAGTTGGGTGAGAGCGGGGTGGCAGCAGCTGGGATAGAAAGTGATCCAGGAGTGCCAAATTTCAGCTGGGTCTTGACAACCGCTTGTCTTGTGACCCGCAGCCCACTTGGTGACTGCTTCTTGAGCCTCTTTTTGGTCATGGTGGAGGTTACAATTACAATTAGTTAACAGTAAAATAAATATTTGATTTGCGTAACGATATGTAGGAAGTGAGAAGAGTAAGAGAAAGCTTAAATACTACCTAACAGGGGGCTTAAGATTAGATAGAAAAGAGGAAAATAGTATAGAGTAAGAGAAAGAACAGCTAAAGGGTGCCAATAAGCGTGAAAACAGAGGTTCAGACCCGTAGGCGCCTTAGATTCCAGTCAGAGACTGTTGGCTGGTGAACTTGTTTTCTCCCAATTAGCAGTTAGTTGCCGATAAGTCAGCTAGTCTTTGGCACTGAGCCTCGGCAATGACAAGCCGATCCAGCGGCGGCAGCTTCTTTGCTGCGGTCAGCTTCTTCTACTCCACCGGTATGCAGCTTCTCTCCGTAGTCTGGTGGTCTCCTGCTCACGATGTGTCCTCCTCGGAGTCTCGACGAGAAGTCCCCGTTGCCTGTAGCATCGGACCTCCCCGCTCTATACACAGAGCGGCCGTCATTATATACGACCTGCAGTGTCAGATCTCTAACCGTGAGAGTTTGTCTGTAACTTGTTCACTTCCTAAACTTTACTGTTCCAATATTATAACGGAGGACCTACAGTATCCTGTATTAATTATATTTTGCAAACGTTTTTTAATAAATTTATATTGATTTCGTATTTAAATAAATGTTTACAGCAGGATTAAACTAGGTTGAGGCATATTATATTCAGTGCAATGGTTTCAAGAATGATTTCGTGTTTCTCACTGACCTGGCTGACACACACCCTGCCTCACCAGTTACGGAACATTTTATTTGGTGTTGCAATAACTGTTAGTTATCATTTTGGCAAATTCAAGGAATACTATAAGGGGTAATGATCCTAATGTTAGTGATTGGCTTAATGATCTCAAAGCCTTCTTTTTGCAACACAGCAACCACATCGACGACGACTTTAGCAAAGTCTGTGTTTAGCGTCACTGTCAATATTGTGATGTGAAGCACTGCGTAGTCGAAATGAATATATTTATCGTCTTCCCTATATATTACTCTTTGTGCTAACTCTCGCTGCAGAGATTGTTAGATATTGCACTTTATCTTTGTGCATGGCGCGGAAGTGTACTTGTAGGAACAATGAAAAAGAACAAACGAGAAATACATACAGAATTTCTTCCTCAAGAAATAAACCAGAAAATTCAGTTACACAGTGATCCAAAAAACACCGACAACACTAAATATGTTGCGCAGGACAGCCAGAAGGACCCAATGTCCGGAAATGCACGGTTTGGAACGTCAAAGTTAGATAACTAGGCGGACGAAAATCCACGTGGGCAAGTCGTTCACACTCACCAACACATGTTTAGTGTCAGCATATGGACTGGAATAATTGCTGACCATATCATTTGTCCATATCTACTCCCAAATAGACTAACAGCACCGATCTACTTCGCATTTCTTAGAGATATTTTGCCTACCTTATTGGAGGACGTCTCACAAAACATTCGGCAGGTAATGTGGCTGCAACACGACGGAGCTCCAGCACACTTTGATAGAAATGTGTGGAATCACCTAGACGTTACACATCCTAATCAATGGATTGGTAGAGGGGGACCAGTTCCATGGCCAGCTAGATCACCAGATCTGACACCACTGGTCTGTTTTCTGTGGGGTAGTATGGAAACCTTGTTGTATGCTACTCCTGTAATAGTGAAACTAAAGAAAGCATTATGCTTTGTATGAGAAGTGTGCGAATTATTCAACAAACCGACGTTCCAACCGCTGGCAGTTGGTTGTACTGACGCAGCCCCTGTCACCTAGGAACACTGAGACGACATATAACCTGATATCAGAAAGACATCAACACAAACGAATAAATATAAATAAATGATAGATTTATAAATATAAATAAATACCAAATTAGACATATGCCATAATGGTAGCATATACTCCGGAGACCGCGAGAGTGACAAGGCCACTCTGCGAAGGTCAGTAAACTCCCTTTGCAATCCCTGTAAACAAACAACCCTACTCTATTGTCTGTTTTGTCCTCAAGGCAAATTTGGCGCTTTCCAGTCGGAAACAAACCCATTGTTAAAATCCCATGCGTGCTTCTGACAACAGGCTATAAGATTTTGACCGACGCGCAGAACGCATGCTCCCGCATAAATGTTTGCATGCGGACCGTTAGAGAAAGCGTCTCTGATGTTAGGTCCAAAACTGGAAATTCTCAACACTGATCTCAAGTGGGGATAGTTATCAGCCAATAGAAAATTGATATTTATTCGTGTGATTTTGCAAACTCCGAGAAATACCTAGAGTGGGAGTGATTCAAAGTGATGGCGGAAAGTAGGTTTTGGCTAGAAAGACACTTCGGAAGACGACACATATATTCATTTCGACTACGCAGTGCTTCACATCACAATATTGACAGTGACGCTAAACACAGCAACCACACTGACGACGACTTTCAGGTGACGAGCAAAGGAGCCTAAGGATAACAATAAACTTCTGTCTACCAGATTCGAGGTGACATCATTAACCCACAACCAGTCAGGACGCATCCACTCCTGAAGTACAGATGAGAGTTCTCATGCGGGAGCTACAAGTCACCTCGAACCGGTTACAATCTCCCTTTCCTTAACCTCCTCACGCCATCAAACCTTAATTGTGAGGCGTTGAGCACAAGGGAGAGCTCGACCTGGTTCGCTACGGGCCGGACCGCCTCAGTACTTTTACACTGTTAAGTATTAGCCTATTCAATGCTTTCATTATTTTAAATCGTTTCCGGGAAATCCTAACCAAAGCAGACTTGATATTGTAAAGTCTTTAACGCGACAAATGATTGAGTCACTGCTGAACGCAAGATTCCTAAACGAACAACTGCCTCGAGGGTTACGTCAACATATTGGGCGCATCCTCAACAAAACTCTTCCCACAGTAGCCAGACAAAAGTTGCAGAAACAAGTAAGATGTACTATGTGCCCTAGAATCAAACACAGGAACATAGGAATTACTTGTGCTAGTTGTGAAACACCGATGTGCTCAAAATGTGGTTTGAGCATGTGTGAAAATGTCGCCAAGTAGACTGTGTTCAAAAGTGCTTTACCATATTCTCAGGGAAACAAAATGTTAATTATTGGTTACATTCACACTGCTAGATGGCATTATATAAGTAGTTATCAGTTTTAGAAACATTTTCTCGCTGAAAAGCTTAAATAACTAAAGTGTAGCATTTTTTCATTCTTATTTACATTGTCCAAACGCGAATCATATAAGTTTTGTGTTTGTTATGGTTTACTAACATATATGATACTGTTATGTTCATTATACTTTCCTTCTTATACCATTTCAGTATTGTATTCATATTTATAACCATTTCCTTGTCAGCCTTAATTAAGTTATGTGTTTTATCTAACCCGATCTCACCAGTCACGTTCCGAAAAGCTTACCTCAACAGTTGCGGGTTAACAAACACTTCGTACGTCTTTCAGGCCATACGAGCTGTTTTGTCTTAGCAAAATATCATTAATTACTAAATTAAAAACCGATAGAAAGCCGCTAAATCAAAACAAATGCTATAATTAGTAGGTAATACTATAATATTTAATAATTTTAAAAACAAAACCTGTAGTCGGCCAAAAGTAGCCCATTTTCCTTTTATACTGGCGGCGTTCTTAGTTTATATGGCGATGTAAACAAAGCGGGAAAATATGACTCCGTCGGTGACTGTGATTGGAGGGAATATTCGCGCTATTTTATTCCCACTTGTCAAACTTATGCGTTGTCAACAAACTTCTATGCAAAGTTTTGTTTTGCCATTTTAGATGTACTTTATGAACATTAAATGCAAAGTTGTGTCTACTGTGTAGTATATTTTTCCTTTAGTACGTTGAAAGTGTCTGAATACTTACAACAATTACTTAAACATTTGATTTCTTCAGATAACCGCAGCTCATTTATAAATTAAAATTAAAGTACGGACCTTTGTGCGGAATAACAGTACTAACTGCTTGTAGCCACTTCGGCAATGACTTAAAAGTTCTACTGGCGTGCAAATCAAAAAATAAATTTACGTACTTAATTGGAATCTCACAACGAACGAATTCCTTAAACGACTGACTCTCACAAACTTTCCTTTGGAAATTAATTGTTCTTTCACACTGGCCGTGTGTAGGCTAAACTATGGAAAGATTGAATCAGACTGAAAAATTCAATGGCATAGCCGGGATTTGAACCACGGATCTTCTGATCTCCGCCCAGCCGCTCTAACCACTGAGCTGCTATGGCCAACGTGTCAATATGACATTAAATTCTCCAACTGACCCGTGTTTTTCCCGGTAAACCACTAGGAGTTCTCATAAACACATGAGACAACTACCTTAATGGCGACTTACTATGCTGTAAGTACTTTAAGGCCCGGGCTTTATAGTTCGGACCACTATTAGGTACAACTGACTCGTGTTTCTCCCGGTAAACCACTAGGAGTTCTCATAAACACATGAGACAACTACCTTAATGGCGACTTACTATGCTGTAAGTACTTTAAGGCCCGGGCTTTATAGTTCGGACCACTATTAGGTACAACTGACTCGTGTTTCTCCCGGTAAACCACTAGGAGTTCTCATAAACACATGAGACAACTACCTTAATGGCGACTTACTATGCTGTAAGTACTTTAAGGCCCGGGCTTTATAGTTCGGACCACTATTAGGTACAACTGACTCGTGTATTTTCCCGGTAAACCACTAGGAGTTCTCATAAACACATGAGACAACTACCTTAATGACGACTTACTATGCTGTAAGCACTTTAAGGTCCGGGCTTTATAGTTCGGGCCACTATTAGGTACAACTGACTCGTGTTTTTTCCCGGTAAACCACTAGGAGTTCTCATAAACACATGAGACAACTACCTTAATGGCGACTTACTATGCTGTAAGTACTTTAAGGCCCGGGCTTTATAGTTCGGACCACTATTAGGTACAACTGACTCGTGTTTTTTCCCGGTAAACCACTAGGAGTTCTCATAAACACATGAGACAACTACCTTAATGACGACTTACTATGCTGTAAGTACTTTAAGGCCCGGGCTTTATAGTTCGGACCACTATTAGGTACAACTGACTCGTGTTTTTTCCCGGTAAACCACTAGGAGTTCTCATAAACACATGAGACGACTGCCTTAATGGCCACTTACTATGCTGTAAGTACTTTAAGGCCCGGACTTTATAGTTCGGACCACTATTAGGTACAACTGACTCGTTTTTTTCCCGGTAAACCACTAGGAGTTCTCATGAACACATGAGACAACTACCTTAATGACGACTTACTATGCTGTAAGTACTTTAAGGCCCGGGCTTTATAGTTCGAACCACTATTACGTACAACTGACTCGTGTTTTTCTCGGTAAACCACTAGGAGTTCTCATAAACACATGAGACAACTACCTTAATGGCGACTTACTATGCTGTAAGTACTTTAAGGCCCGGGCTTTATAGCTCGGACCACTATTACGTACAACTGACTCGTGTTTTTCCCGGTAAACCACTAGGAGTTCTCATAAAAACATGAGACAACTACCTTATTGGCGACTTACTATGCTGTAAGTACTTTAAGACCCGGGGTTTATATTTCGGACCACTATTACGTACAACTGACTCGTGTTTTTCCCGGTAAACCACTAGCAGTTCTCATAAACACATGAGACAACTACCTTAATGGCGACTTACTATGCTGTAAGTACTTTCAGGCCCGGACTTTATAGTTCGGACCACTATTAGGTACAACTGACTCGTGTTTTTTCGGTAAACCATAAAGAGTTCTCATGAACACATGAGACAACTACCTTAATGACGCCTTACTATGCTGTAAGTACTTTAAGGCCCGAGCTTTATAGTTCGGACCACTGTTACGTACAACTGACTCGTGTTTTTCCCGGTAAACCACTAGGAGTTCTCATAAACACATGAGACAACTACCTTAATGGCGACTTACTATGCTGTAAGTACATTAAGGCCCGGGCTTTATAGTTCGGACCACTATTAGGTACAACTGACTCGTGTTTTTCCCGGTAAACCACTAGGAGTTCTCATAAACACATGAGACAACTACCTTAATGGCGACTTACTATGCTGTAAGTATTTTAAGGCCCGGGCTTTATAGTTCGGACCACTATTACGTACAACTGACTCGTGTTTTTTTCCGGTAAACCATTAGGAGTTCTCATGAAGACATGAGACAACTACCTTAATGGCGACTTACTATGCTGTAAGTACTTTAAGGCCCGGGCTTTATAGTTCGGACCACTATTAGGTACAACTGACTCGTGTTTTTCCCGGTAAACCACTAGGAGTTCTCATAAACACATGAGACAACTACCTTAATGGCGACTTACTATACTGTAAGTACTTTAAGGCCCGGGCTTTATAGTTTGGACCACTATTAGGTACAACTGACTCGTGTTTTTCCCGGTAAACCACTAGGAGTTCTCATGAAAACATGAGACAACTACCTTAATGGCGACTTACTATGCTGTAAGTACTTTAAGGCCCGGGCTTTATAGTTCGGACCACTATTAGGTACAACTGACTCGTGTTTTTCCCGGTAAACCACTAGGAGTTCTCATGAAAACATGAGACAACTACCTTAATGACGACTTACTATGCTGTAAGTACTTTAAGGCCCGGGCTTTATAGTTCGGACCACTATTAGGTACAACTGACTCGTGTTTTTCCCGGTAAACCACTAGGAGTTCTCATGAAAACATGAGACAACTACCTTAATGACGACTTACTATGCTGTAACTACTTTAAGGCCGGGCTTTTTATGGCATTGAATTTTTCAGTCTGACTCAATCTTTCCAAACTTTCCTTTGATAATTCCTGCGCCACAACAATATAACTTCACTCTTAACAATCTCTGTCCGAGTTTCCAGGCGGGAGGAAATTATTTTAGCTCTTTTGCGTATCGGACACTGCCGTTTTAGCCATGGTCACCTTTTACGTGATGAGCCCGTACCTCGGTGTGACCACTGTGAGTTAACCTTAACGGTACGTCACATTTTAACCAAATGTCGGTTTTAAGCTCCATTACGCGCCAGTCCGTCGCTGCCAGCTACTATCTCTGCCATATTGGCAGATAGTGACCGTGCTGTAAATAGGCGTGCTTGCTTTTATCCGGCAAAGTGAGTACTGGTGCCTACTCTGACCCGTTCGAGGCACCTTTTGGCTGCGAAAATTTTATTTCACTTATTTTATCCTTTGCCTTCTGCAGTAACCGACATCTGTTTTTAGTGTTTTATTGTTTATTCTGATCATAATTTTTTTACGGTCATAATTTTTCACACTAAAATTCAATCTTATTATATTCTGTTAGCTTAATGTGAAACAAACACGCCGTAGTAGTTTCATTGTTGGTACTCCTGATTCCCGTCTGTGAGAACCATGCAAGTTTAGACATGATCAGTATCGTCTACCACTGCAATGGAGGTAACATGATGTTAGAGGAAGATCCGGAGCTTCTATCAAACGTAAACACTGCTGATGAAACTTGGCTACATCATTTTGATCCTGAGAGCAAACAGCAAAGCTCAGTGTGGAAATCTCCTTCATCACCAACCCTCCAAAAAAGCAAAAGTGTTGCTTCTGTTGGGAAAGTTATGGTCATCTCATTCTTTGATATTCATGGAATGGTTTATCAGCATGTTGTACCTGCACACACATCAGTAACTGGACAACACTACAGGAATGTCCTGAAAACATTGCAAATCCATATCAAGCGCAAAAGACTACATTTCCGTGAAGCAGGCTGGATGCTGCACCACGATAATGCGCGGCCGCATATTGCCAATGTTGTTGCTGAATGTCTTGTAAAACTCAACGTGAAGTACATCCCTCATCCCCCCTATAGTCCGGTTTTAGCCCCGTCTGACTTTTTTCTACTCCCTAACTTGAAAAAACGCCTTCGTGGGAGGCTGTTTCTAGGCACATAAAATAACACATCAGATTAACTTAACAAAATAGAATCCTCCGCCGTATATTACCGTTCCTTGCACAACAGTCCACTTCCAGTAGAGGGTCTAGCCTTGATCTGGCTTGAGACCGAAGGTATGACATTCAGATCTTCAATACCAACTCGCGATGTCCAGCACGGAATAGATTTAATAGATTTATAGATTCAAGTCTATCCTTGAATTAATTGGGGTTTTAAAATAAATAAAAATTTAGTGCATTTGCGACCTTCTGAACAAGTTTTCTTACTCCCCAAATACATTATATCATTATATCAATCTCAAACTGATTATACTACGAAATTTTATAAACTTAAAATAAATAATTCATAATGTTTGTATTATTAACTGCCTGCCTATGTTTGATCTGCATATTGCTGTGTTGCTACCAGAAGCCGGAGCCGGGCGCGTAGGCAGGAGAGATAGAGACAGAGAGGCTCGAGGGCGTTGGATCTAATGTTGTTACCGCGAAAGTTCTCGGAATGTCTGCGCCTTTCTATAAACAATGACTGGGGAAGTATAAAATCCGGCAAGGTGTTAGTGTTGGTTATTGAGACAGTCGACGACTGAAGTGTACCACAGTGGTTTCTTTCATTGGTTTTCGTGCAGCAAAACGCCGATTCGAACTTGAAGACAGCTGATTGTCAATTTCACGTCTTTTAACTGCAGCAAAAGTTGCTTTAAATTTTTGCAAACTAGATTTCCAAATTTACGTAACCCACGCAGTCCCAATAAAGTAATTTTAAGAAAACAAGACTTTCGTATGTATGTGACTGTAAACAAGATAATTCAAAACACAAAAGTCGGTTGAATGTCAAGTTTGGTATTTAAGGTTAGCATTTTCCAGGGATGCACGCAAATATTTTCCAAACAGAACTTCCACGCCCGCGTCGGTGGCGTAGATGCGCGTCTGCCTCTTGTTCAAGAGGTCCCGAGTTCGAATCTCGGTCAGGGTGAGTTACCTGAATAAGGTGTTTCCCGGGTTTTTCCCTTATCCTGAAAGACGAATGTTGGGTAACTCTAAGCTCTATGGACCCTGCGCTTATTTGAGTATCATTTCACTCGTTCCATTCATCGCCCGATATGGCAGCGTTGGAGGACATAAATAAAAAGTAAAGAACTAACTTTACCTGAAACAAATATCCAAAATGTTTAATATCCAGAAAATATGACTAGAAAGATTTTGATTAAAGCACCAAATGTTTATGATGTTTTAACCAATACGGTAGTTTCTCTACTTACTGTAAATATATATATACTAATTAGTAATTAGTAAAAACGTAAAAATCTGTCAATGTGCACATATTGTTATACATTAGCGCTCTCAGCGGGAAGCAAACTAACTATTTCTATCAAGCTGTAGCAACACCAACTCCAATCAACACCAACTCCAATACTCAGACCATAATACAGATTCCAAGATGGCGCCCGTCGAAGCCCAGCGACTCTGGTTACGCAGAATAGAAAACTATACACAAGGACATAATATAATCCATATTAACGGAGCAGCGAGGTAACTCCTAAGCATTTATCACTTTATACATTTAACTAAAACGTGTAATAACATAAATAAAGAGCATCATGACAAATCCTAAGAGCTTATCACATTATATGGTAGCATGACATGCATTTTCCACCTTATACTTCCATTCAAAATTTAATTTATAAGGTATGACAACTCATAAGCATTAAACACAGCAAACTTTATCTTATTGGACTGTATCATCCTATCGTCTGTAGCAAGTGCTAAAGTTTTTTTTATATTGTTTACATAGTAACCTTTTCTGGCAAGGACATACTGCTTATACTATAATATTTAAGAGAACTCACCAGATTGTCCAGTTTACTCCAATTGTCACGTTTGAAGGTGTTAGTTCCCTCACACTGCAAGATCCATTTAAAATTTTCCACTGGTAGGCTCATAATATTGCTTCTAGGTTATGAAACACTTTGAAACTCATTAAGTGAAGGAACATCAGTGAAGCTGGGATCTTGAATGTTATAGAAAAGAACGTAACTAATCGTCCTTAATAATGACTATCAATGGGTTAAAATCTCACCACTTCGGTTCAAAACTGTCAATAACATCTTGTGCACACCAAATATTAAAATTATTTTTACTCTCTGTAAAATGTGTTGGATGCATTCTTCAGGATTTCGTATTTTCTGGTTGAGCTTTAATGTGTGATAGGATGGTTGATTCTTAAAAATCGTGGGGTAGGCATCATTTATTAATTTTGGTACTTTTCGAAGGGCACGAATTGGTTCACCATCATTTACTGGAAAGATGTCTTCCTTAACCTCAAAGCACTGTTCAAAATGATGAATACAAACTACAGTTTTGTCATTTACTTTAAAATCTTTACGATGTATGTTCCTGGTCCACTTATCCCATTACGATTTTTCCTTCGGAAATTTAAATGTCGTGTGAGGTACATTACCATAGTTAGATTGCAGCTGGGAACACAACAACGATGCATTTCGACAATACTTCACAGTATATATTTAGGTAAACGATATCACCTTATGTTAAATACTCAACTATAAACTAACTCGTTAGTCACTAATTGCCACTGTAATATGAATTACATTAATTCTTCAAACACACAAAGTAAACAAACACACACTTTACTCTGTAGATATAACCACAACATAACAAGCTGGGCCACGAGCGCCGCCATTTTTCCTGCAATCGATTATCGTATTATGGTCTGAGTATTGGAGTTGGTGTTGCTCCAATACTCAGACCATAAAACGACAATCGATTGTAGGAAAAATGGCGGCGCTCGTGGCCCAGCATGTTATGTTAGGTTATATCCACCATGTGTTTGTTTACTTTGTGTGTTTGCAGAATTAATGCAGTTCACATTAAGTTATAAAGGCTATGTAAACGTATAGTGTGAAATATTGTCGAAATGGGACGTTCTTGTGTTCCTGGCTGCAAATCTAATTATGGTAGTGTACCTCATACAACAATATTTAAATTTCCTAAAGAAAAATCCTAATGGGATAAGTGGATCAGGAACATACGTCGTAAATATTTTGAAGTAAATGACAAAACTGTACTTTGTATTCATCGTTTTCAATATCGCTTTGTGGTTAACGAAGACATCTTTCAGTAAATAGTGAACCAATGCGTGTCCCTTGAAAAGTACAAAAATTAACTGATGCCTATCCCACGATTTTTAAGAATCAACCAGAAAAGAGGAAATCCTGAAGAACGCATGCAAGACATTTTGCAGAGTGAAGACAATTTTAATAATTGGTGTGCATAAGATGTTATTGACAGTTTTAAATCCTTAAAAACTGAAGTGGTAAGGAAAGATTTTAACACATTCATAGTCATTATTAAATATAATTAGTTATGTTCTTTTCAATAACATTCAAGATCTCAGCTTCACTGATGTTCCTTCACTTAATGTGAGTTTCAAAGTATTTCATAACCTACAAGCGAGTGTGTTTTGCAATGAGCCTAGCAGTGGAAAATTTTAGATGGAACTTGCAGTGTGAGGGAACTGACACCTTCAAATGTGACAATTGGAGTGAACTGGACAATCTGGTGAGTTCTCTTAGATATTATAGTATAAGCAGAAAAGGTAACTGTGTAAACAATATTAAAGAAACTTTATTTATTCTACAGATTATGATACAGTCCAGTAAGATAAAGTTTGCTTTAGAAGAGCTGGAGCTAGCCTGTGCTAGTCGGATTAAATTCTCTCCAGATGTTTTGATATGGGCTGCAAACATTTCATATGCATATCAAGGAGCATATGAAACAATAAGAAAAACTAATGTATTGACATTACCACATCCTGAGTATCTAAGGCAATTTTTAACAAAGATGTACAAGCACCCCTGGCTTAGGACACTCACAAAAATAAATAATATAACTAAGCCTTTACCTGTCAAAGTGAAAAATTGCGTGAAAGTGCTGGCAAACATATTCGTGAACGGTTAGGTACACAAACAAGGTCTTTTCCTTTCTTTCTTTTCTTGTGCATGTGTTCTTTCATTTCTGTTGTGTTCAAGAATAAGTTAACTTTTGTTCCATTTAATATTGTTTTCCTCTATGCTTTTATTGTGCAAAGTGTTAAATGCTTATGAGTTGTTATGCCTTACAAGTTAAACTCTGATTGGAAGTATAAGGTTGAAAATGCATAGTACTCTTCGTGCTACTATATGTGATAAACGCTTAGGATTTGTCATATTACTTTTTATTTATGTTATTACACGTTTTGATTGAAACTGTAAAGTGATAAATGCTTAGGAGTTATCTTGCTGTTTCTTTGTATGGATTATGTCAATTGTGTATAGTTTATAATTTTGCGTAACTAGTCACTGGGCTTCGACTGTCGCCATCTTGAAACCTGTATTATGGTCTGAGTATTGCAGTTGGTGTTGGCTGTAGGAATACGTACAAGGGCTTGAAGCAGAAGTAACAGTTTCTACTGATATTCCACAGATGGCACTGTTCGACTCTGGAAGTTAGTATAGTCGCCCTGTTCGAACGGTTACCATGGGTTTATCTTTGGTAATAGATACCTCTCAGATAACGCAATTTCATGGGCTGAAGTGATGCGTTCATTGGTGCTTAGCACACGAACGGGAGTCCCGTAAGTTCCCCTCTCACTCTTACAAGAATAATCAGTGCGTTATCTCAGAGGTTTCTCTTAACAAAGATAAATCCAGGGTAACCGTTCCAGCAGGACGACTATAACACTTCTTTCTTCTTAAATTTGTATAGCAGTTGTAGCTCTGTGTTTGCGGTTACAGATAATCTTTGACATCTTGGTTTGCAGTTGTCCTTTGCTTAGAAAAAAAAGTATGTTATCGTTTGTTTTAAAAAGTAATTGTTGTTGAAGATGGCAATACATTTAAGTAAGAAAACATGGTACAAGTATTTCAGGTTATAAATAAAATGGAACATATTTTTTTTCTTCGTTAACGTAATTTCTATTACTTTTATGTACAAATGTAAACAGCTTTGATAGATTCCTTGGTCCTATACTTTATAATCAGAAGTTCTACTTGACGTGAAAAGGCGATAAATAAAGTTTCATATTTAAGCCAACAATATAAGCTGAATAATGATAAAGCAATGATTTACACATTTACTTAATTTTATGTAATGCCTACATAATACTGGTAACACAGCTCAGAGTGCCCGTCTCAGTAGCGCAAATGGTAGCGTGTCTGCCTCATGTTGTAGAGGTCCCGCGTTCGAGTCTCGGTCAGAGTGAATTACCTTGATAAGATTTTTCCGGGGTTTCTCCCTCATCCTGAAGTACGAATGTCGGATAACTCTAAGTTCTATGTACTCTGTGTTCATTTTAGAATCATTTTATTCATCGCCCGACATAAGCCTACGTTGGAGGACCTAAATTTAAATTTTAAAAAAGCTTGGAATTGTTGAAGGCCAAAACGACCTTCAAATTTTGCTATACCAGAACACTGTCCCTCACAGGCGAATGATTTTTGAGAAATATAAGTATTGGAACATTCAGAACAAAAAACAATGAGTATTAATAGATTGTCTATGTAACTTGTACAGCAGTGTTAGTATCTAGGTCGTCTTAACCAAAATGGACAAGAACTTGTTTGTTCCTTGCAATATTAAATTCACAGAGGCAAACAAATGACTAGCATTTGGACTTTGTTCCAGTTTGATGAGAGAAAAAGGAAGAAATACTGACTGATAAATGTTAAAGACGTCAGTGTTGCAGTTTATCACCACCAGAGCGCCACTGATCCGTGATCTACCTGAAAAGTATCCATGGCATAGGACGAAGTCCAAAGCTATGATCTCAACGGAAGGTCAAGTTCATCAACCAGCGTAACTATCAGCCTTTTGGTTATATTTACTAGATTTTGTTTGCCACCAGCTGAAATACCCGAGCTTTGGTACAACTTAGGCTGTACATGCACAACAGCTTACGTTTCTGTAGGAACATTACTCTTAAATAGAGTTTCAGGTTAATATAAAATAAAAATGCCAAGAGTAAACTATGAAAAAGCAGTGTTGGCAACTACAGTTTGTGGTCATGCTTCTTGTTAATGCAACAGAATGACTTCCACGCTATCGCGTTCGAACTAAACATAACCTTGTTAACAAACGTGCCCGAAACTCTTATTATTAATGTGTAATACATTAAACTAGTAGGACTGAATGATTAATTGTGTTTAAGGTTTACGTAACATTTGTAAACTGTATCACTTCCTCACGAAGTTTTGTTTCTTCTTCTCGTATTCAACGTTCTGCAAAGCACAGACATATTATTACAAGTGAAACTCAGGTTGGTAACATGAGGTGATCGCAGCGCCACCTTGAAGAGCTCGAGAACTAAATTAAGAAAAATCGCGCACCCAAATATTTACATTGTTGGAAGCTATATTTGTGATACCTGTGTAGCAGGATTCGTCCGTTGTTGTGGGTTTCCATGCCCCAAAGTAGCGGCAATATTGTATATAGCAAGATTCGTGCTGGTATCTCCTTACATTATTCTGTGTAACATTACCTACATTTCTAAATTATTTAAATAATATGAATATCACGAGTAGCTTTTTTCTTTAAAACCAAGACACTTTAACATAAACCTGCAACTATTGTATAAAGTGATATAAATAACACAACTGATGAAGTTGAATATTTAGATTTAACATAACATTCTGTATCGCACTGAAAGGATTGCTGAAGCCTTTAACATGATAAATAACACGAGTAATGTATAAAAGTGTATTGTGACTTTGTGGGTTCGTGAAATGAAAAGTCCAATTACACCACTCAACAATGTTCTTTATTTCCACCGACTTACAGTTTAACACTTGCCAATTACACAGAATTACTTGCTGCACACAGTTACAATTCACCAGTCCGTCCGTTACAATTTCACTGTACTCGCGGTTACGTAAGCTCCGGTACACATTCAAAGTTACGTACAGTCTTCCGTTGCACAATCCTTTCGTTCATTAACACGTCACTGACTAACTCTTACACCAAGAACTGCGACTGTCTCCTCACTCACTGACAAAATCAACTCACTGACTGACTAAACCAAAACCAACTCAACTCACTAACTAACTGATTGACCAACAACTCTGTCCGTCTGTAGCCCTCTTTATAGGCATCTCGCCGTCTTCTAGACGTTTCCAGATGATGAAAGATCCCGTAATTTCTGGAACCAGGTGGAAGTGAAACAGACCGCACATTTATGTTTCTTTCCCCAGTCGTCCCTGTCACCACTATAAGACAAACGACGGGAGGGCGTAGCTAACATTGACCTCCCTCGTCTCCCGCTCTCAGCTGCTTTCATAGGGTGTTCCAACGCCCGCGTTACAGTATATTTGAAAATGTGCTTCGTAATCCTATAGGCTGATACAGCTCCTAAAACACTGTGGGAATTTGCAGGAATACTTCAACCGTAACTTGCCACTGTATAAATCCTGTTAAGAGTAAACTAACAAATATCCTAAATAATTATAAAATAATTATAAATAAGATCTCCAACAATAAATCAATGAATCATAATGTAGCCTGGCAGAAACATATTTCATTGAAAAGCATGCTTTCCTCAAGGCCATTGACAACAATACCAACTTTAAACTAATATAAAAAGATCATAAACACGTCAGTGAAAAGACCAAGAATGGTTTGAACGCTCACCTCACTAGGGTGTATAACCTCACGTTAAAGAATTCCGAGTTGTAATCTCGCTCAGGGTGAGCTAATGGATGAGTTTTTCCCTTATCCTGAAAGATGAATGTCTAGTAACTCTAAGCTCTACGTACCCTGTACTCATTTGTACATCATTTCATTCATCGTCCGATATGACTTAACGTTGGAGGTTTTCTCTTACCCTGAAAGATGAATATCTGGTAACTCTAAGCTCTATGTACCCTGTACTCATTTGTACATCATTTCATTCATCATCCAATATGACTTAACGTTGGAGGCTTTCTCTTCCCCTGAAAGATAAATGTCTGGTAACTCTAAGCTCTATGTACCATGTACTCATTTGAACATCATTTCATTCATCGTCCGATTTGACTTAACGTTGGAGGCTTCCTCTTCCCCTGAAAGATGAATGTCTGGTAACTCTAAGCTCTCTATACCCTGTACTCATTTGAACATCATTTCATTCATCATCCAATATGACTTAACGTTGGAGGCTTTCTCTTCCCCTGAAAGATGAATGTCTGGTAACTCTAAGCTCTATGTACCATGTACTTATTTGAACATCATTTCATTCATCGTCCGATATGACTTAACGTTGGAGGCTTTCTCTTCCCCTGAAAGATGAATGTCTGGTAACTCTAAGCTCTATGTACCCCGTACTCATTTGAACATCATTTCATTCATCGTCCGATATGACTTAACGTTGGAGGCTTTCTCTTCCCCTGAAAGATGAATGTCTGGTAACTCTAAGCTCTCTGTACCCTGTACTCATTTGAACATCATTTCATTCATCGTCCGATTTGACTTAACGTTGGAGGCTTTCTCTTCCCCTGAAAGATGAATGTCTGGTAACTCTAAGCTCTATGTACCATGTACTCATTTGAACATCATTTCATTCATCGTCCGATTTGACTTAACGTTGGAGGCTTTCTCTTCCCCTGAAAGATGAATGTCTGGTAACTCTAAGCTCTATGTACCCTGTACTCATTTGAACATCATTTCATTCATCGTCCGATTTGACTTAACGTTGGAGGCTTTCTCTTCCCCTGAAAGATGAATGTCTGGTAACTCTAAGCTCTGTGTACCCTGTACTCATTTGAACATCATTTCATTCATCGTCCGATATGACTTAACGTTGGAGGCTTTCTCTTCCCCTGAAAGATGAATGTCTGGTAACTCTAAGCTCTCTGTACCCTGTACTCATTTGAACATCATTTCATTCATCGTCCGATTTGACTTAACGTTGGAGGCTTTCTCTTCCCCTGAAAGATGAATGTCTGGTAACTCTAAGCTCTATGTACCATGTACTCATTTGAACATCATTTCATTCATCGTCCGATTTGACTTAACGTTGGAGGCTTTCTCTTCCCCTGAAAGATGAATGTCTGGTAACTCTAAGCTCTATGTACCCTGTACTCATTTGATCATCATTTCATTCATCGTCCGATTTGACTTAACGTTGGAGGTTTTCTCTTATCCTGAAAGATGAATGTCTGGTAACTCTAAGCTCTATGTACCCTGTACTCATTTGAACATCATTTCATTCATCGTCCGATATGACTTAACGTTGGAGGTGTTCTCTTATCCTGAAAGATGAATGTCTGGTAACTCTAAGCTCTATGTACCCTGTACTCATTTGAACATCATTTCATTCATCGTCCGATATGACTTAACGTTGGAGGTTTTCTCTTATCCTGAAAGATGAATGTCTGGTAACTCTAAGCCCTATGTACCCTGTACTCATTTGAACATCATTTCATTCATCGTCCGATATGACTTAACGTTGGAGGTTTTCTCTTATCCTGAAAGATGAAGGTCTAGTAACTCTAAGCTCTATGTACCCTATACTCATTTGAACATCATTTCATTCGTCGTCCGATATGACATAACGTTGGAGGTTTTCTCTTATCCTGAAAGATGACTGTCTGGTAACTCTAAGCTCTGTGTACCCTGTACTCCTTTGAACATCATTTCATTCATCGTCCGATATGACTTAACGTGGGAGGTTTTCCCTTATCCTGAAAGATGAATGTCTGGTAACTCTAAGCTCTATGTACTCTGTACTCATTTGAACATCATTACATTCATCGTCCGATATGACTTAACGTTGGAGGTTTTCTCTTATCCTGAAAGATGAATGTCTGGTAACTCTAAGCTCTATGTACTCTGTACTCATTTGAACATCATTACATTCATCGTCCGATATGACTTAACGTTGGAGGTTTTCTCTTATCCTGAAAGATGAATGTCTGGTAACTCTAAGCTCTATGTACTCTGTACTCATTTGAACATCATTACATTCATCGTCCGATATGACTTAACGTTGGAGGTTTTCTCTTATCCTGAAAGATGAATGTCTGGTAACTCTAAGCTCTATGTACTCTGTACTCATTTGAACATCATTACATTCATCGTCCGATATGACTTAACGTTGGAGGTTTTCTCTTATCCTGAAAGATGAATGTCTGGTAACTCTAAGCTCTATGTACTCTGTACTCATTTGAACATCATTACATTCATCGTCCGATATGACTTAACGTTGGAGGTTTTCTCTTATCCTGAAAGATGAATGTCTGGTAACTCTAAGCTCTATGTACTCTGTACTCATTTGAACATCATTACATTCATCGTCCGATATGACTTAACGTTGGAGGTTTTCTCTTATCCTGAAAGATGAATGTCTGGTAACTCTAAGCTCTATGTACTCTGTACTCATTTGAACATCATTACATTCATCGTCCGATATGACTTAACGTTGGAGGTTTTCTCTTATCCTGAAAGATGAATGTCTGGTAACTCTAAGCTCTGTGTATCCTGTACTCATTTGAACATCATTACATTCATCGTCCGATATGACTTAACGTTGGAGGTTTTCCCTTATCCTGAAAGACGAATGTCTGGTAACTCTAAGCTCAATGTACTCTGTACTCATTTGAACATCATTACATTCATCGTCCGATATGACTTAACGTTGGAGGTTTTCCCTTATCCTGAAAGACGAATGTCTGGTAACCCTAAGCTCTATGTACCCTGAACTCATTTGAACATCATTTCATTCATCGTCCGATATGACTTAACGTTGGAGGTTTTCTCTTATCCTGAAAGATGAATGTGTGGTAACTCTAAGCTCTATGTACTCTGTACTCATTTGAACATCATTTTATTCATCGTCCGATATGACATAACGTTGTAGGTTTTCTCTTCTCCTGAAAGATGAATGTGTGGTAGCTCTAAGCTCTATGTACTCTGTACTCATTTGAACATCATTTCATTCATCGTCCGATATGACTTAACGTTGGAGGTTTTCTCTTATCCTGAAAGATGAATGTGTGGTAGCTCTAAGCTCTATGTACTCTGTACACATTTGAACATCATTTCATTCATCGTCCGATATGACTTAACGTTGGAGGTTTTCTCTTCTCCTGAAAGATGAATGTCTGGTAACTCTAAGCTCTATGTACTCTGTACCCATTTGAACATCATTTCATTCATCGTCCGACATGACTTAACGTTGGAGGTTTTCTCTTCTCCTGAAAGATGAATGTCTAGTAACTCTAAGCTCTATGTACACTGTACCCATTTGAACATCATTTCATTCATCGTCCGATATTACTTAACGTTGGAGGTTTTCTCTTCTCCTGAAAGATGAATGTCTGGTAACTCTAAGCTCTATTGTCACTGTACTCATTTGAACATCATTTCATTCATCGTCCGATATGACTTAACGTTGGAGGTTTTCTCTTCTCCTGAAAGATGAATGTCTGGTAACTCTAAGCTCTATGTACCCTGTACTCATTTGAACATCATTTCATTCATCGTCCGATTTGACTTAACGTTGGAGGCTTTCTCTTCCCCTGAAAGATGAATGTCTGGTAACTCTAAGCTCTGTGTACCCTGTACTCATTTGAACATCATTTCATTCATCGTCCGATATGACTTAACGTTGGAGGTTTTCTCTTATCCTGAAAGATGAATGTCTGGTAACTCTAAGCTCTATGTACTCTGTACTCATTTGAACATCATTACATTTATCGTCTGATATGACTTAACGTTGGAGGTTTTCTCTTCTCCTGAAAGATGAATGTCTGGCAACTCTAAGCTCTATGTACTCTGTACCCATTTGAACATCATTTCATTCATCGTCCGATATGACTTAACGTTGGAGGTTTTCTCTTATCCTGAAAGATGAATGTCTGGTAACTCTAAGCTCTATGTACTCTGTACTCATTTGAACATCATTACATTTATCGTCTGATATGACTTAACGTCGGAGGTTTTCTCTTCTCCTGAAAGATGAATGTCTGGCAACTCTAAGCTCTATGTACCCTGTACTCATTTGAACATCATTTCATTCATCGTCCGATATGACTTAACGTTGGAGGTTTTCTCTTCTCCTGAAAGATGAATGTCTGGTAACTCTAAGCTCTATGTACTCTGTACTCATTTGAACATCGTTACATTCATCGTCCGATATGACTTAACGTTGGAGGTTTTCTCTTATCCTGAAAGATGAATGTTTGGTAACCCTAAGCTCTATGTTCTCTGTACTCATTTGAACATCGTTACATTCATCGTCCGATATGACTTGACGTTGGAGGTTTTAATGTCAGGTAATTAAGGCATATGGACCATGGGCTGAGTATAATTATTTTGTATGTTCTTTACATTGCATCAGTCGAAGAACCTGTACGCAAATTACCTATTGGTCTCTTCATTTTTGGTGTAACATTTCTAGCTTCACTCTCTCCTGCTTGTAAAATGTCAACAGGTTCAGATACACTTTCAAATGACCCGCGTTTTTATAAGTAACTGACGGCATTTTTGAATGAGGCCATTGACACTTTCCGCAATAAACCAAAGTTGGCATTACCGGCGTGTTAAAACATTTTGAGCATTGAGCGAAAGAGTATTTTTTTGTTTTGTATACTCCTCCAACGTTAAGTCACATCGGACCGTGAATGGAATGGGTAAAATGATGCTCAATTGAATCCAGGGTTCATGGAGTTTAGAGTTACCCGACATTCGCCTTTCAGGATAAGGAAAAACCCGGGAATAAACCTTAACCTGGTAGCTCACCCTGACCGAGACTCGAACACGGAACCTCTTGAACGTGAAGCAGACCAGCTACCGTCCACGCTACAAAGGCGGGCGACAGAAAGAAGTTTCTACTTTTAACACAATAGTGAACATATACTATCAACTATCTAAAAAATAAAATTCTAAACATAAATTAGACAGCCGTTTATTAACCTTTGTCGTACTTTGTTTACAATATTTGGAATTTGGATACTTTGTTCGGGGACGATACTGGAGTATCCGAGACCATGCATAAAATACAACAAATCTGAATCCTAACACTGCATTAATGGGTAATTGTGAAGTCACATTCTATACCGTAATAACTTAGAACTTACATATTTGATGACAAGACTGCTACACGTATGCGAGGGAGGTCTGATAAATTTCCGACCTCAACATGAAGATAGCAGCACTCGTAAATAAAGGCTAGTTCCTTTCCCTGTTCATCTGTTGACAGCTACTCACCAATGTTTCAGCCATTTTGGACGCTCAGTTGTTATTTAACAGTCGTTTGAGTGAGTTGATGTGAGTGTTTTTATGAAAATGGATAAAATCAAGTATCATGCTATTATTAAAGATTTATTTTTGAAAGGCAATACACCTACGCAAATCAAAGATGAATTGGATTCTGCACCATCATTTACCGCAATGAAATTCTGGACAGCTGAATTTAAACGTGGCCGTAAGAGCTTGGGAGACGATGAACGTTCGGGACGTCCAAAAACTGCAACTACCTCCGAAAACATCGCCAAAGTTCACCAAATGGTGCTAGACGACCGCTGAATTAAAGTGAGAGAGATAGCAAGGCTATGAACATGTCAAAAGAACGTGTTTGTCACATATTAAATGAACATTTAGACATGAGAAAGTGTTTCAAGCGTTGGGTGTCACGTTTGTTCACGTTAGACCAAAATCGTGGTCGAATGAACATATCCAAGCTCTGTTGGTGCAGTTTAGGCGCAATAAATCCAAGTTTTGGCACCGATTTATTACTGTAGATGAAACTTGGATACTTCATTATACGCCCGAAAGAAAAATACAGTCCAAACATAGGACTGCAAAGGAGGAACCTGCTACAAAAATAGCAAAAACTTTTTTTTTTTTTTTTTTTGGTTGGGAAAGTGAAGGCGACTGTTTTTTTTTCGGATAGTCATGGAGTTATTTTAATCGATTACCTTCAAAAAGGAAAAACCATTGCAGGAGCATACTACGCATCATTACTTGATAAGAAGTGGAAGGCAGAACTTGCGGAAAAACGGCCACATTTGCAGAAAAATAAAATCCTGTTTCACCAAGACAACGCACCGTCTCACACCTCAGCGGTTGCAATGGCGAAAATCCATGAATTACGGCTTGAGCTGCCTGACTCACCAGATCTAGCCCCAAGCGACTTCGTTTTGTTCCCTCATCTGAAAATTGCGCCCAGAGTACAGAGATTCTCGTCAAATGAAGAGGCAATCGCCTTCGTGAACAATTATTTTCAGAGAAAAACGCCGAGTACTATTTGGACGAGTTACAGAGATGGGAGCGTAGCTGGGAGAGCGGGGTACAATTAGAAGGAGACTAAGTTGAAAAAAAAAGAAAAAAAAAAAGGCTGTCATGTATCCTCATTATGTTGGAAACGTTTCAAAACCATCCAATGTATGCTTTGGTGCTGTAGAATAATGACACATTGTGTTAAATGTTAATTGACTTATATGTGTACATCATTCCACTCCGGGCCCAAATGACCTTGTTGTCGACGGGCCCTAAAACACCACACACTCACTCACTCACTCACTCACTCACTCACTCATTCCACTCATTCATTCGTTGTTGGTAGGCTGAGGAACAGCCCGAAGGGTGGTCAAATCGTGTACCTGCTCTGGAAAGAACTTAACCACGTAGTGATGAGATGTGGATGTTGTAGAAACTTGGGTGAAAATTATGTAGATGGGAAGAAAGTAGGAAGCATGCTGCTCCTCAAAGACTGAATATTCGAGTGCTACGACCCTCGTGCACCGCTAGTGGATATGTTAATCAACTAGGAAGAGGATAAACAGAATTTAAGTATCCAGACAAAATTTTTTTAGCGTGATTGAGATTGTGTTTAGGCAGGAATGGGGGTCTTATGGGTACCGGTAGTGCCCGCACGGCATGCGCGGTAGCCGTTATCGTTACAAGAGAACCTTTTCTCAGGCGTGGTCGCGAGCGAAAGAATCATTTTTTAAATAAACTCAGAAATAAATAAATTTTGTTTAATTTATAAATATTCAAACTTGTAATTTAATTGCGATGCTTTATGCCACTTTTTTACAACACTTTATATAAGAATGATTTTTCTTCGATACAATTTTCTGAAAATCAATTTTAACTATTTTTAATATTTTAGTCCGTTCACTTCGACATTCCACAATCCAGAACACGTCTGTTCTCTTCTTATTCTTATTCTTCTTTTTTGTATTTTTCGTCCTGCAACTTTAAGTCATATCGGACGATGAATGGAATAGGTGAAATGATGTTCAAATGAGTCCAGAGGTCCTGGAGCTTAGAGTCACCCGACATTCGTCTTGCAGGATAGGGGAAAACCCCGGACAAAACCTTATCCAGGTAACTCATCCTGACCGAAATTCGACCTCGGGACCACTTGAACCTAAGGCAGACATGCTACCACCACGCTACTGAGGCGGGCAACTGTTCTCTTCGACGTTGCGCAATCAAATGAAGCTTTCTTTCCTAGCTGTTATCCAAAAATTATTGAATATTCTTCCTCTCATTGCCATCACTACCAATCAAACTTAATTTTTACTGTTTCACGTCACACATTACATAACCTCATTTTAAAAACTACCAATCATAAAACATTCACATCATATCATTTACATGTTGTGTCATCTCATGACCTACTGAACTGTAATAATTTCGAATGAGTACAGCCAGACTAAAAAATTCAAAATCATAGCCGGGATTTGAACCACGGATCTTTTGGTCTTCGTGCGGTTGCTCCAAACCATTGAGCTACTATTGCCAACATGTCGGCATGACATTGAATTCTCCAACTGACTCGTACATTTCCTGGTAGACCAATAGGGGTTCTCATATGCTATGAGACACGCACCTTTTGTGGTGACTTACTATGCTATAAGTACTTAAGTCCCGAAGATGTGTGGTTCAAATCCCGGCTATGGCATTGGATTTCTCAGTTTAGCTCTACTCTTTGAAACAGCCTACACACGGCTAGTGTGCAAGAAATGATTAATTTCTTTAATAATTTCCTATCTTACTCATTTTAACCTGTCCATATGGATTCTTAAAGCATTAAACATCTTTAAATAATTTTACAACTCTTAGAGCCTAAATCAAAACAACCATTACAAATGTCTAATGTAGAGTTTAAAAATAAGAACACTGAGAGTTTTAAGTTTTATCTCATTAAATATGTACACTTAATTAACTTTATTGTCTTTACACAGTTCTCTCAGCATTCTATTTTGTATAATGACGGTATCAAGTATCGAAGTATCGGTATTGTGGGAAATCTCGTGTATCGAGAAAAACGGGTATCGATCTTTCCCTAATCATAATGTAGATAGGATTTGGATTAGGACTACAACGAAGAGGATTCGCCAGTCTTGATCTATTGTATCTATGCCGCCAAATGGGTCATCCCAGAGAGTAAGGATGAGGCGAGAGGAGAGAGAGCGGCGTTCCAAGGAGATACGAGAGCGCAGAGGGCAAAACCCCTACATTTTACTTAGCTGGAAACCTCTCCCGTCAGGCCAGGACAACGGACATTACCCTTACTGTGGTTGGCAGACCGACAACCGTCCTACCGGGGGAGGAAGTGGTTCACTCAGAGCATCCTGCCATGCAGCGCCGAGACACACGCCGACACTTCTACCCTGAAAGAGAACAACAGATGAGATATGATGTGAAATGACAATAAAGATGAAATGGAGGGACACGAAATTTGAAGGATGTAATTAACCTACCCATTATTCGATGGATAGAGTCAACATGAAAAATTCAATGCCATGGCCGGGATTTGAACCACGGATCTCCTGGTTTCCGTACAGTCGCTCTTAACCTTTGAGCTACCATGGCCAACGTGCCTTCCTGACATTAAATTCTCCAGTTGACTCTTAGCCTATATGCGGCTAGTGTGGAGAAATGATTAATTTCCATCAATTAACTAAAATAATAAGAGTTAAATGATGAAGCCTGGGACTTAAGTACTTACAATAGTAAGTCGCCACAAACGGTGTATCTCGGATGCGAGAGCCCCTAGCGGTCTACCGGGGAAATATGAGTCAACTGGAGAATTTAATGTCAGGAAGGCACGTTGGCCATGGTAGCTCAAAGGTTAAGAGCGACTGTACGGAAACCAGGAGATCCGTGGTTCAAATCCCGGCAATGGCATTGAATTTTTCATGTTGACTCTATCCATCAAATATCTTAGCCTATACACGGCTAGTGTGGAGAAATGATTAATTTCCATCAATCAACTACCCATTATTCCCCTAGCGACCTGGAAAAGGAACCAATGGCACAGATAGGTCCACAACGGGAATCGAACCTAAGGCTTAGAGGCCTCCCGTATGCGGGCCACAGAAGAAACCGCCTGAGCCATCCCACTCGGTAATAACGTAGTTAATATAAGACTATTATTTCTTCCTTTAATACACTTTCAATAACTTTTAAGCACTAAAGACATGATTTTAAGGTCATTCTTAACATTGTTTACGTCATCAGAACCCAGGCCCGTCTGTATGTGATTCTCGAGCTCACAGTCCACAGGTTAAACAAGAAATCGGTGTTTCCTGGTTCACCTTTACCTCGAGTGGCGGTAAACACTTGACTATCGAACTTCGCCCAACACGGTTGAGTCAAGACTTGAACTTCGATCATTGTTGGACTCTGTTCTGATAAGTCACCTGGGTCATTCACACCCGCACAAACGTTCTGTCTTTATCCGCTGTTTTCCTGGAAATCGTTATAGCTCCTTACGTATACAAAAGGGAAGCAGTGATAGCCAAATGTTTGTGCAATTGCCAGAAACAAATGAATGCTAACAATTCAAACTATCCATAACCCTGGACTCGGACGATGAATGAAATGATGTTCAAATGAGTACAGGGTACATAGGGCTTAGAGTTACCAGACATTCATCTTTCAGGATAAGAGAAAACCTCCAACGTTGTCATATCGGACGATGGATGAAATGATGTTCAAATGAGTACAGGGTACATAGAGCTTAGAGTTACCAGACATTCATCTTTCAGGATAAGAGAAAACCTCCAACGTTAAGTCTTATCGGACGATGGATGAAATGATGTTCAAATGAGTACAGGGTACATAGAGCTTAGAGTTACCAGACATTCATCTTTCAGGATAAGAGAAAACCTCCAACGTTAAGTCTTATCGGACGATGGATGAAATGATGTTCAAATGAGTACAGGATACATAGAGCTTAGAGTTACCAGACATTCATCTTTCAGGACAAGAGAAAACCTCCAACGTTAAGTCATATCAGACGATGAATGAAATGATGTTTAAATGAGTACAAGGTACATAGAGTTTAGAGTTACGAGACACTCATCTTTCAGGATAAGAGAAAACCTCCAACGTTAAGTCATAGCGGACGATGAATGAAATGATGTTCAAATGAGTACAGGGTACATAGAGCTTAGAGTTACCAGACATTCATCTTTCAGGATAAGAGAAAACCTCCAACGTTAAGTCATATCGGACGATGAATGAAATGATGTTCAAATGAGTACAAGGTACATAGAGCTTAGAGTTACCAGACATTCATCTTTCAGGACAAGAGAAAACATCCAACGTTAAGTCATATCGGACGATGAATAAAATGATGTTCAAATGAGTACAGGGTGCATAGAGCTTAGAGTTACCAGACATTCATATTTCAGGATAAGAGAAAACCTCCAACGTTAAGTCATATCGGACGATGAATAAAATGATGTTCAAATGAGTACAGGGTGCATAGAGCTTATAGTTACCAGACATTCATCTTTCAGGATAAGAGAAAACCTCCAACGTTAAGTCATATCGGACGATGAATGAAATGATGTTCAAATGAGTACAGGGTGCATAGAGCTTAGAGTTACCAGACATTCATATTTCAGGATAAGAGAAATCTTCCAACGTTAAGTCATATCGGACGATGAATGAAATGATGTTCAAATGAGTACAGGGTACATAGAGCTTAGAGTTACCAGACATTCATATTTCAGGATAAGAGAAATCTTCCAACGTTAAGTCATATCGGACGATGAATGAAATGATGTTTAAATAAATACAAGGTACATAGAGTTTAGGATTACGATAATTCGCCTTTCGTTAAAAGGGAAATACGTATTATTCTGACCGAGATTAGAACTCGGGGCCTGTCACACCTGAAGCAGACACGCGATTACCACGCTATAGAGGCTTGTTTGCTTGTTACCCTAACATCCTATGACAGAAGGTTCACTTTTTCCACATTTGCGGTTCCAGGGTCGTATCTCTAACCTCAGTGGTAGAAGTGAACGTTTTCGTTGATTTTCCTCGTTCCTGGACACAAAGCGTGCCGCTTTCTGGATAGATCATAGAGCTTTCAAAATTCACAACTTTACTTAGCGAAGTTGAATTTGTGCGTTGCAACTTTACGTAATATGTTTTCTAAACTGAAAAAGAAGTTAACGTAAATGAGAAGCTGCAGGCGGACGTTAAATACATTTGTCATTGGCTCTAATAGTTGTGTCCTGCGACGTGGCGTATTTGGCTAAGGCGTCCTGCTTTGGTTCCTTGCCTCGGAAAGCGCTCGAGATTGAGCCCACCCCTATGGATGCGAACTTAAAGTCCCAGATATAAGACCGCTGCTCCGTAGCACCGTGAGGATATTTAGGAGCTAAGTGACGTAGCGAACCCTGGTCTAGAAAGCCAACGTTCCAGCTGGGGATGCCGAGATGCTGACCATATCTCCTTCCCGTATCGGTTGGATGCTCGACTATCTCTACTTTCCGTATGTTGGCGTGAGGCCAGCAGTGGGGTTGGAAGGTCTTGGCTCAGTAGAGGCTATGGTTCCATGCGTTAATGTTAATCTAATAGTTAATTGCACATTTTATTCATAGTGTTGCATTCTCCATGATTTAATGTAAATTATATTCTTGTTTCCATGAGATAAAATTTCAGAGTTTAGATAAATTATTTTCTTGTGGGTGTTTAACTGTAGTTCTAAATTTTGGAGCAATTTGTGTAAATTTGGATGGCCACGACCGTGGTGTGATGTTGCAATACACGCAGCACGTCTGTTATTCCCTAACCCAGGGGTGCTCAATTGTACAGCACACGCTTCCTTCCCCTACACATGTTGTTCTCCCCACACCAGTGACCAAGGCAGCGAGAGACAGAGGTAGCAGTCAGAGGCGTTGCTACTGACGTTTAGCATATCTTTGTTCTAGGTGAAGCCAGATCACAAAAACTGGAAGAAATGAAATCACCTGTTAAATATGACTCTAGTGTTGAAAATTTGGTACAGCTTTCTTATAAACTGGCGGAACTTATTGGAAAAGATATGAAACCATTTAGTGAAGGCGAATTTATCAAGAGAAACTTGCTAGTTGCTGGGAAGGAATTTGTTCCGATTTAGTCGATTTATTTGCATCAGCCAGTCAGTCTCGAGGTACAGTAACGAGATGTATAGAAGAATTGTGTTGTGATTTGGAAAAACAATTAAGGGACAAAATAAGGTCATTAACATGTTTTTCTCTAGCCCTGGACGAATCGGTGACAGATCTGACGAGGCGCGGAGGGGAGTTGATAATGAATTAAATAACTTATTTATGGCACAGCTGCGACTGTGGGAAGGACAACTGGTAGTTGCAGATTTATATCATTTCTCTTGCTTGCGTTCCTGGAAAAGTATGCAGAACTTCTAAGATAACTATATGACACATTCTCATCGTAATTTGAAAATATAACAAATTAGAAACAGATATCCAATTATTTTGCACTCCTTTTAAGTTTCCATGTAGTGAGGCCCCGCACGAGCTGCAAATGGAACTACTTTTACTGCAAAATTCCACGACAGTAAAATATTCTGAGAAGGAAATATTGAAATTATTGAAATCTTTGTCCTGCAGTGATTACACTGGGCAACAAAAAATAATTTTTGAAAGTTTCGAGCACTTCATGAGGCAATTCCTACTAATTTTGGGTTGAGGAAAACAAATATAACAATTAAACATTTTTATTAGCCTTAGTTTCTATGATATACACAACGTGGAAGTATTACATAAAAACGGATTGAGAGAAAAGGATACATTTTAATTACTTACAAGCTAACAACAATGAAAGTGCATTTGATTTTTTAAACTGTAATTACATGCTAAGAGTTCTAAATTGCTGGAAAAATACTTCGCAGATAGTCGTGTCTGAGGTAGCCTATTGACTTCGTCGTCTTTTAGCTTGCCTCTTGTGATGGAGCTCCGCAGAATCCCTATACAAAGACCAACAGTAATCCGCAAGCATTACTTCATGCCAACGGCCCTGATATCTTTGTTCCATAACAGAAATGTCCTGATGGAATCTCTCCCCATGTTCATCACTAACAGCTCCACAACTAGGAGGGAAAAAGTCTAGGTGGGAGGGGAGAAAATGCATCTTAAGGGATATGTTGTAGGAGCACTGTCACCAAAGGCTTGTAGTTGTCATCTCTTTTGGTGCCTACAAATCCATGAACAACACCCTGGAAGGCTTCCCAAGATTCCTTTTCTTTCCCCGACAAAATTTGGTTAAGTGCAGGATCCTTTTACAAGTTCTCTTATTTGTTGTCCGACAAAAATGCCTTCCTTAATTTCTGCATCACTTAATTTCCAAAATGTCTCTCTGATTGTGTTTTGTTATTTGACAGGTGTGCCAACTCCCCCTAAAAAATCCCCCAAATTTAAAAGCTTCACTCTAAAATATGAAATGTCACTTTATCTTCAAAACAAGAGCTAATCTATCATTTTATGGTGACTTTTGAATTCAGCAGATGGAAATACATGTAGATTCACTAATTTTAAACCCGAAACATTTTCATTGTTGCACAGTGTTATCAGAGATTACGTTTGTTTACATATAATTTAATGGCAGTCTTTGGCTCTACATGTATCTGCGAACAAATCTTTTCAAAGATGAACTATATTAAAAGTGAGTATCGCAGCAAGATCAGAGACGATCAGCTTGCTTATCTTTTGAGACCGTACACTTCGTCTTTTGTACCACATATTGCAGACCTTGTAAAACGTAATTTGAGCCACAGAAGTCATCATAAGAAACATTAGTTAGTAAGGAGTAAACTATGAGTACGAACACATATGATTTCCTATACGTTAGAATGATAGCAATGTTCCGCCACTGGAACTGAGTAAACACAGCTAAACGCACGATTCTCTCGCAGCGGGTGGAAGGAGGTGACTTCAACCTTATCGTTCCTGCTTTATGAGCACTCCAGCCCTAAGCTAACCGGTGTTTTGTTTTCTCCTTGAACGTGTTATGCATGGTCCGCCAAAACAAATGTTATGTGAACAAATTACAAACAATTACAAACTACAAATGTTGTTCTGGTCCTCCAACATCTCCTATTTAGAAAGCCTATTTGCTACATACTCTTGGTAATAGATTAGCTGGATTACCCTCTTAAGCTCTCGGTTAAATATTCCACTTATTATTAGTTTTTGTTAACTTTATAACCGGATGTGTACGACTTAATATTGCATCGATATAATTTCAGCATTTAAAGTTGAAGGCATATATGAGTATAAGCACACAAAACATAATTCTATTACACCATTTATTTAAATAACTAGGATATAAATTAAGTTACATATAAACTAAACATTACGAGGCACAGTTGAAACTAAATCCTTGCAGCCCAGCAGACCGCTTTGTGCGTTTCATATGTTTTACTTGAAAATCCCAAAATATTTATCTATTTACGAGGGTGGTCTGAAAAGTATGCGACCTCAACATAAAAATGACAGCACTCATAAATAAAAACTAGTGCATTTCGTTGTCCATCTGTTGATAGTTACTCACCAAAGTTTCAGCCATTTTGGACGCTCAGTCGTTATGTAATAGTCGTTCGAGTGAGTTGATGTGAGTGTTTTTATGAAAATAAACAAAAACGAGTATCGAGCTGTCATTAAATATTTGTTTTTGAAAGGCAATACGCCTACGCAAATCAAAGATGAGTTGGATTCTGTGTATGGGGACTCTGCACAATCATTTACCACAGTGAAATTCTGGGCAGCTGAATTTAAACGTCACCTTAAGAGCTTGGGAGACGATGAACGTTCGGGACTTCCAAACACTGTAACTACCGACGAAAACATCGCCAATGTTCACCAAATGCTGCTAGACGACCGCCGAATTAAAGTGAGAGAGATAGCAGAGGCTATGAACATGTCAAAAGAACGCGTTTGTCACATATTAAATCAACATTTAGACATGAGAAAGCTGTCCGCGTGTTGGGTGCCGCGTTTGCTCACGTTAGACCAAAAGCGTGTTCGAATGAACATTTCCAACTCTTTTTTGGCGCAGTTTAGGCGCAATAAATCCGAGTTTTTGCGCCGATTAATTACTGTAGATGAAACTTGGATACAGGATTATACGCCCGAAACAAAAACTACAGTCCAAACAGTGGACTGCAAAGGGAAACTGGTTCCAAAAAAAGCAAAAACTGTTCTTTTTTTGTGGAAAGGTGATGGCGACCTTTTTTTTTTTTTTTTTTTTTTTTTGGAAGGGGGATAGTCATGTAGTTATTTAAATCGATTATCTTCAAAAAGGAAAAACTATTACAGGAGCATACTACGCATCATTACTTGACAAGCTGGAGGCAGAACTTTGGAAAAAACGGCCAAATTTGCAGAAAAAGATAATCCTGTTTGACCAAGACAACACACCGTCACACACCTCAGCGGTTACAATAGCGAAAATCCACGAATTACGGTTTGAACTGCTTGACTTACCAGATCTAGCCCCAAGAGACTTCTTTTTGTTCCCTCATCTGAAAATTGCGCTCGGAGGACGGAGATTTTCGTCAAATGAACAGGCAATCACCTTAGTGAACCATTATTTTGCAGAGAAAAACACCGAGTACTATTTGGACGGGTTACAGAGATGGGAGCATCGCTGGGATAAGTGTTATAGAGTTAAATGGAGACTATGTTGTAAAACGCCGAGCACTATTTGGATGAGTTACAGAGATGAGATCATCGCTGGGAGAAGTGTGTAGTGTTACAAGGAAACTATGTTGAAAAACGCCGAGTACTATTTGGATGGGTTACAGAGATGGGGACAAAGCGGGGAGAAGTATGTAGAGTTACAAGGAGACTATGTTGAAAAACGCCGAGTACTATTTAGACGGATTACAGAGATGGGAGTATCACTGGGAGAAGTGTGTAGAGTTACAAGGAGACTATGTTAAAAACGTGGAGTACTATTTGGAAGGGTTACAGAGATGGGAGCATCGCTGGGATAAGTGTTATAGAGTTAAATGGAGACTATGTTGTAAAACGCCGAGCACTATTTGGATGAGTTACAGAGATGAGAGCATCGCTGGGAGAAGTGTGTAGAGTTACAAGGAGACTATGTTGAAAAACGCCGAGTACTATTTGGATGGGTTACAGAGATGGGGACATCGCGGGGAGAAGTATGTAGAGTTACAAGGAGACTATGTTGAAAAACGCCGAGTACTATTTAGACGGATTACAGAGATGGGAGTATCACTGGGAGAAGTGTGTAGAGTTACAAGGAGACTATGTTAAAAGCGTGGAGTACTATTTGGAAGGGTTACAGAGATGGGAGCATGGCTGGGATAAGTGTTATAGAGTTAAAAGGACACTATGTTGTAAAACGCCGAGTAGTATGTGGACGGGTTAATGAGATGGGAGCATCGCTGGGATATGTGTGTAGAGTTACAAGGAGACTATGTTGAAAAACGCTGAGTACTATTTGGATGAGTTACAGAGATGAGAGCATCGCTGGGAGAAGTGTGTAGAGTTACAAGGAGACTATGTTGAAAAACGCCGAGTACTATTTAGACGGATTACAGAGATGGGAGTATCACTGGGAGAAGTGTGTAGAGTTACAAGGAGACTATGTTAAAAACGTGGAGTACTACTTGGACGGGTTACAGAGATGGGAGCATCGCTGGGATAAGTGTTATAGAGTTAAAAGGAGACTATGTTGTAAAACGCCGAGTAGTATGTGGACGGGTTACAGAGATGGGAGCATCGCTGGGAGAAGTTTTTAGAGTTACAAGGAGACTATGTTGGAAAACGCCGAGTACTATTTGGATGAGAGCACCGCTGGGAGAAGTGTGTACAGTTATAAGGAGACTATGTTGGAAAACGCCGAGTAGTATTTGGATGAGTTACAGAGATGAGAGCATCGCTGGGAGAAGTGTGTAGAGTTACAAGGAGACTATGCTGAAAAACGCCGGGTACTATTTGGATGGGTTATAGAGATGAGAGCATCGCTGTGAGAAGTGTGTAGAGTTACAAGGAGACTATGTTGAAAAACGCCGGGTACTATTTGGATGAGTTACAGAGATGGAAGCATCGCTGGGAGAAGTGTGTAGAGTTACAAGGAGACTATGTTGAAAAACGCCGGGTACTATTTGGATAGGTTACAGAGATGAGAGCATCGCTGGGAGAAGTGTCTAGAGTTACAAGGAGACTATGTTGGAAAACGCCGAGTACTATTTGGATGAGAGCATCGCTGGGAGAAGTGTGTAGAGTTACAAGGAGACTATGTTGAAAAACGCCGAGTACTATTTGGACGGGTGACAGAGATGGGAGCATCGCTGGGAGAAGTGTGTAGAGTTACAAGGAGACTATGTTGAAAAACGCCGAGTACTATTTGGACGGGTTACAGAGATGGGAGCATTGCTGGGAGAAGTGTGTAGAGTTACAAGGAGACTATGTTGAATAACGCCGAGTACTATTTGGACGGGTTACAGAGATGGGAGCATCGCTGGGAGAAGTGTGTAGAGTTACAAGGAGACAATGTTGAATAACGCCGAGTACTATTTGGACGGGTTACAGAGATGGGAGCATCGCTGGGAGAAGTGTGTAGAGTTACAAGGAGACTATGTTAAAAACGTCGAGTACTATTTGGACGGGTTACAGAGATGGGAGCATCGCTGGGAGAAATGTGTAGAGTTACAAGGAGACTATTTTTCATTGAACAAAAAAATCTGAAATGAAGTGTTGTATCTTTATTAGGTCGCAAACTTTTCAGACAACTTTCGTACTTATTAAACATGAAAATAAATTTGTTTCATTAGCCACCTTTAACTGTTTAGTCATATCTGAGGATTTGAGTTGAAAAACAACTGAGTGTGTTATTGGTTGTTAAACTGTAAGGTTTCTTAACAGTAACTTTTTGTCACTTTTAGCATAAAATATACATTTATACTTCCAGAATCTGTAGAGCATCAATACTTCTGTGTTGGGTAGAAATTATTTGTTTTTGTGTTAAATAAAATTTGAATTATAATCTCCAGACTGTGTATTAAGGTTATGTTATCCAAACAAAGTATATACTTACCTGAGAATGCGATGGTTATTTCCAGCTTTGTAGCGTTGCTGAAAGAGAAGTTAAAGCGTTACGTAAGTTAATCTCTATCACCCATAATTATATGTTTCTACTCAACTACACGTTACCTCTAAAATAGCACTCAGTAGACAAGGCCGAATATGTTTATAGCACTACCCTTTAAGTGAACATAAAGTGCAGCAACTCTGTTTTATTACACACCACACATACGTTTTATACAAGAAACAAAGTGTAAAGATCTGAAGTGTTAAGGGATAGCTGGACGTTCTGCCTCGTCAATGTTAAATCTATAACTCAGAAAGTAATATTTTTACAGGCTGTATACCTCTTCCTTCTAGTTCCTTTTATACGTTTATTTATTGAACAAAGAATAACTTTCTTGCTTATGTCTACCATCTTTTGATTAAAAGTATCAGAAACAGATAGATTTTAAGACCTGAAGCTTTCCTGGCGACGAGCCTGTTTAACTTCTTCTCTGGAAACAAGCCAGCTGAAAAGACGATTAGAAATCGACGTTTCGGGAGTGTACATCGCTCCCATCATCAGGATATTTTTAATAAATGTGATAACCACAAAATAGATATAACACAAATATGAACAAAGACAAAACACTATCAATACTCGCTTCACTGGACAAAATACCTTTTTCAGTAAATTACGAGGGTTGTTCAATAAAGAATGATCACAATTCTTTTTGACAACGTACCTTTACTCATCCTCATAATTTTCATGGACCTTCTCAAAATAGTCTCCCCTGAATGAGATACACTTTTCCCAGCGTTTCTGTCAATTCAAAGACATGCTGGAAACAATATTTTTAGAGATCCTTCAAAATTGCCTCCGCAGTCTTCACCACTGCTTCTGATGATGGATAATGCCTCCCACGAAGGCGCTTCATCAAGTTAGGAAATAGAAAAAAGTCACATGGGGATAAATCCGGACTATAGGGAGGGTGAGGGCTGCACTTCACGTTGCTTTTTGCAAGATATTCAGCAACAACATTGGCAATAAGCGGCCGCGCATTATCGTGGTGCAGCATCCAGCCTGCTTCACGGAAATGTGGTCTTTTTCGCCTGATATAGACTTGCAATGCTTTCAGGACATCCCTGTAGTATTGTCCAGTTACTGATGTGTGTGCAGGTACAACATGCTGATAAACCATTCCATGAACATCAAAGAATGTGATGACCATAACTTTCCCAGCAGAAGCAACCACTTTTGCTTTTTGGGGGTTGGTGATGTAGGAGATTTCCACACTGAGCTTTGCTGTTTGCTCTCAGGATCAAAATGATGTTGCCAAGTTTTATCATCATCAGCCCGCCTCGGTAGCGTGGTGGTAGAATGTCTGCCTGACGTTCAAGAGGTCCCGAGTTGGAATCTCGGTTAGGGCGAGTTACCTGGATAAGGTTTTTTCCGAGGTTTTCCCTTATCCTGATAGACGAATGTCGGGTAACTCTAAGCTCCATGGACCCCGGACTCATTTGAGCATCGTTTCACCAGTTTCACCCATCGTCCGATATGACTTAACGTTGGAGGACGAAAATTAAAAAGAAAGTTTCATCAGCAGTGACTACGTTTGAAAGAAACTCCGGATCTTCCTCTAACATCAACTTTAACTGCGTGTAAACCTGCATGCGAATGTCCTTTTGTTCGGGAATCAACAGTCTTGGAACCCATCGCGCACAAACACGTCTCATGTGTAATGTTTCTGTCACCAACGTGTGGGTGGCACCCAATGAAATGTTCAGCATTTCAGAAAGTGATCTTAAGGTAATTCGTCGATCTTCTCTCACAATGGCTGCAGCACTGTTGATGTTTTCTTCCGTAAGAGGAGTAACTGCTGCACCGGGTCCACCCTCCTTTGAAATTGATTGTCTCCCCTCTTTAAACATTTTAAACCACCTTTGAGCTGTGCTGTAGGGAAGAACAGACTCTCCATAGGCCTCCTGTGACATTGTTTCAGTCAATTGTGTTGTTTTCTTTTGTTACAGTGAGTGCTAGAAGGGACTACGGTGTAAGATAGAGAAAAGTGAGGCCCTTATGTGACGAAGTTTCCGCATTTGAAGGACAAAACTGCCCGGGAAATCCATGATGAGATGACGGCTGTTTATGGAAATTATTGCCCATTGTATGACACTATTGTGAGGTGTAAAAGGAATTTTCAAACTGGTCACACGTCCCTGACAGATGAGCCAAGAAAAGGTAGACCGTCAGCTGTCACAATGAAGAAAGTGGAGTGTTTAATACTGGAAGACAGACGAGCAACGATCCAAATGATCATGAATGAGACATCTTAGTTATGGTAGTGTGTGGACGAACTGCACATGTCTAAGTTGTCTGCACGGTGGGTTCCACGTTTGGTAACCTCTTTCCAAAAGCAAACATGGCGTGATCTTTCAAGGTAGATGTTGATGCTGTTGGAACAGGATGAAGATGACTTTTTTGGTCGTCTGGTAACCATGGATGAATCGTGGATATATCAGTATGATCCAGAGACAAAAACCATGAACATGGAATGGAAACATACCGATTCCCCCCCCCCCCCCTCCCAAAAAGTCAAACGTACAAAAGTCAGCTGGTAAGGCCATGCTTTCAGTTTTCTGGGACTGTCGCGGAGTCATCCTTACAGATTATCTTGCCAAGGGTCAAACCATCACTGGCAGATACTACTGCAATCTTCTGGACAAGTTACGAGCAGCTCTGATTAAGAAACGACGCGGTATGCTCTCCAAAGTTGTTCGTCTTCTGTCTGACAATGTACCAGCTCATTCATCTCAAGTTTCAGTTGACAAAACAAGAGAATGTGGCTTTGAGACCTTACAGCATCCGCCTTATTCGCCCGATCTCGCACCAAGTGACTTTTTCTTGTTCCCGGAAATGAAGAATCCGGTGCGCGGTCGCCGATTTCAGGAAGATGGACCACTATTGCTGGATTACTTCTTCGGAACTGCGGTTTTCTATACAAGTATAAAGACAAACGGAAAGTTACCTACTTGGATATGTTGATGAAGCTTATGTAAAGTTACCAAGGACGACACTACTCACAAGAAATCTTGAACTTGACTTTATGTAACATACATCTACTTATTTCTTTACGTGAATTATTACAACGAATAAAAACACAGACTATTGCGTCAAATCCCACTCCCCCTATTGATTTTCGTGATCATATTCAGAATGCCTCATGCTGGAATGCCTCATCTCAAATACCTGACTGTGCCAAATGCTGCACATACAAACACACATACCATACCGTTGTTTCCTTTTTGAGATTAAAGGAGTTCGGTGAACTGTTGACATCGAATTTTGTTGTAGGAGACAATATTATAAGTGCCCCCAAAATGAATAAAATACTACCACTTCAAAAAACTACATTTTTAAAAATTAAATTCATAACAGAAAATATCTGCGATATATTTAACTTCAGGAAGAATTAATTTACTTAATAAAGTCACGCATTCTGAAACACATTAACATAACTGGTAAACCGGTTGTGAAAAGTCATCGAGAATGAAGGTCTTCAGAGAGACTATTCCCAGAAAATTTAAGATATACATTTCGTTTCTCTTGAAAGTGTGTTTAATATATAGAATTCTAACCGAAATCGATAAGGACTTTTTCTAAAAACAAGATTTTGGAAAGGTGGTCCGTGTAAACCACACTTTGGGTGAGTCGTTTTTCTGAACAACTTTTTGTATTATACCTACTTAGAATATGAGATTTAACTGACGTTATTTTTTAGTTATACGCCTTACATACACACTTACACCCATAGAAATCGTTTTCTAAAGGGTTCCTTACTTCAAGTTCAAAGGGCGACTTCAAAACACATATACCCTTTGACAAAAAAACAAAAAGCACACTCTGGAATTTCAAAGTTTACATCGTTACCACGGTGTAACGAAACGTGTCTCGTCTTACTTAATCATCTCACAATAATTAATAATAATAATAATAATAATAATAATAATAATAATAATAATAATAATAATAATAATAATAATAATAATAATAATAATAATAATAATAATAATAATAATAATAATAATAATAATAATAATAATAATAATAATAATAATAATAATAATAATAATAATAATAATAATAATAATAATAATAATAATAATAATAATAATAATAATAATAATAATAATAATAATAATAATAATAATAATAATAATAATAATAATAATAATAATAATAATAATAATAATAATAATAATAATAATAATAATAATAATAATAATAATAATAATAATAATAATAATAATAATAATCAGAAGATTCAGTAGACACTATAAATTAGAACAAAACCCTAACAAAGTAATAAGACAAAGAATGAAAGTTCAAAATTCAAGTTTAGACTTTATAAGATATAAAAAATTAAAATTGTACGGACATGTAGCAGAATGCCTGATATAACTTTACCAAAACAAGTTTTGGAATAGAATCCTTCTAGAAGAGTAAGACGTGGTCGACCTAGACTTAAAATGTATGAAGAATATTGAAAGAGAAAGGAGGGAATTATATCTGGAGGAAGATGAAAGATTGAACTTTGGATAGAGGAAGATGTTTTACGTTGGAAACGTGTTTATAAATAAATAATAACAGAACATTTATTGTATTTATATTTTGGGAAAATGGCCACTAAACAAGTGAATGTAGCTATGAAATTGAGGAAAGCTTAAGAAAACGTGACCGTAGAGAACACGTGATGCAATATCATACAAACAAGCTACATTTTTGAGACCTTTTATTGAGCTTACCAAAGTTCGAACTTAAATCAACCGTAACGTCTATATCTCTGTGCAGAAAGTAAAAATGTAGAGAATGAGTGACGTGACGCTAAATTGCGCAAAGGGCCAAGCCTTAGCTCCAACATAATCCAGACCTAGAGCTATACACACAAAGGTAACTTGGACATTTGTCTGTGGTTACGTCATAGACCGAGTATTGCAATCCATCGATCTTTTCTATATCTTACAGATTTCATGAGAAATGCTGGTATATGATTTTCACTTTAGTTGAGCGGGATGGCTCACGCGGTTTCGTCTGTGGTCCGCATTTGGGAAGCTCGGGTTCGATTCCCGTGGCCGACCTACTTGACCCATCGGGTTTTACGGGGGCTTTCCCGGGTCACCAGGTGAATGCTGGGTAGGTTAATTACAACCCTGTCCCTCCATCTCATCTCCTTTATCATGTCACATCATCTCTCATCTGGTGGTCTCTTTCACGGTAGAAGTATCGGCAGGTGTCTCGGCGGTGCATAGCAGGATGATATGCTCTTAAGAAAACTGCTTTCCCCTCCGGTAGCTCGGTTGCTGGTCTCCATTCCTCTGCTGGGACCATTTCGGGATTACCAGCCAGGGAACTTTGCGGCTCTGATCGCCTGCCTGGGACCATTAGGGCTCGGCTGATGGGCTCGTTGCCATGACGCTGTAGGGGAGCGAGTACGTTGCCCTGACCTGTCGGGGGAAGTCTCTAACTAAGTAGGGACCCTGCCCTCTGTACTGTCGTGGCTCCTCGGGTCGGCCACCCTCTGTCTCCTTCGCCTCATCACATAACGAACAAAACATTTGACTATCACATAATGTCTACTGTATTCCCAATAATATACTGTTTATCTTGAGGTAGATAGAGCAATAAGTGTTTGTACAAGAGTAGAGAAAGTCATGTATACATCACATAACGACTAAAACATTTGACTATCGCTTAAAGTCTACTGTATTCCCAATAAGATAATGTTTATCTTGAAGTAGATAGAGCAATAAGTGTTTGTACAAGAGTAGAGAAAGTCATGTATACATCACATAACGACTAAAACATTTGACTATCGCTTAAAGTCTACTGTATTCCCAATAAGATAATGTTTATCTTGAAGTAGATAGAGCAATAAGTGTTTGTACAAGAGTAGAGAAAGTCATGTATACATCACATAACGACCAAAACATTTGACTATCACTTAAAGTCTACTGTATTCCCAATAAGATAATGTTTATCTTGTAGTAGATAGAGCAGTAAGTGTTTGTACAAGAGTAGAGAAAGTCATGTATACATCACATAACGACCAAAACATTTGACTATCACTTAAAGTCTACTATATTCCCAATAAGATAATGTTTATCTTGAAGTAGATAGAGCAATAAGTGTTTGTACAAGAGTAGAGAAAGTCATGTATACATCACATAACGACCAAAACATTTGACTATCACTTAAAGTCTACTGTATTCCCAATAAGATAATGTTTATCTTGAAGTAGATAGAGCGTTAAGTGTTTGTACAAGAGTAGAGAAAGTCATGTATACATCACATAACGACCAAAACATTTGACTATCACTTAAAGTCTACCGTATTCCCAATAAGATAATGTTTATCTTGAAGTAGATAGAGCAATAAGTGTTTGTACTAGAGTAGGGAACGTCATATGAGTGTAACACATGAGGTTTCCTTTTATTGTTTCATTTATAACTCACCTTTAGGTGCGGTGGCCATATGGTGAACTTTAACCTTTGAAACCTATTGCGTATAGTCAATGATGTCATCTCGTATTGGGTTTCTAGACTTTCGGTTTTATGCGTTATATTACACATAACGTTTGTACTCCCATACTCGAGGAGTATAGGTAACTTTGGATGGGATAATTCTCATATACCCTACCAAGAATCGAACTCTGGACCCTTCGCTGGCAGGTAGTTGCTCCACCGACCGAAGTATGAGACTTACTAAACGAATTAGGCGTATGCATTTAACGAATGCTCCGAATTAAACCTGAATTAAATTAAACGAATTAAACCTGAGAAGTCTGGACTGAGAGAGCATTGTTTTGATAACGACCATAGAGCCAACTTTCGGGAGACGACCATCTTGGCAAACTGCAACAGTTACTGGGAGCGGAGGGTTACGGAGGCTTTGGCCATTCCCTCCCAGAAGAGCACGCTGGATTCCAGTTCAGCTCCTTTTGGAAACCGGCTTTAAAATGGAAATCCATTGACTTAAGACTTAAGAAGCACAGATCTATACAGCTTGATCATAAAGTTAAGTAGTTACGTTTCTTTGACCCAATTAATTTTCTATACTCACGCCATCTCCTGAACTGGCATTTAATTTACTGAAAACAGTCTTTTGTTTCCTGATTTGAGTATTGTTAGTGTTTTGTCTTTGTTTATATTTGTGTTATATCCAGTTATACATTTCGTGGTTATAACATTTCTTAACATATCCTGATGATGGGGGCGATATAAGCTCCCAAAACGTCCATATCTAATCGTCTTTTCGCCTGGCTTGTTTCCCAAGAAGATCTTGAACAGAAGTTTTAGATTTATTTAAATCATTGATCCTCTAATGAGGTTCGCCACACGGAACTGGAATATTATATTATAAAACGTAAACATTTGAAAGAATAATAATAATTGAGGTTATGTTTTATTGTACAAGATTTCAACAACAGAAAAGCCATAGATGACAATTATATAATTTAGAGGTTAGAAAATGTGTAATTATTATTCAGTCTTATTTACGAGTGCTGTTCAATAAAGAATGATCATAATTTTTACGGTCATAGTTTTTCGCCCTAAAATTCAATCTTATTATATTCTGTTAGCTTAATGTGAAACAAACACGCCGTAGTAGTTTCATTGCTGGTACTCCTGGTTTCCGCCTGTGAGAACAGGACAAGTTCATACATGCTCAGTATCGCCTACCGCTGCAATGGAGGTAACACGCGAGAAACAATATGCGGCGTTGAAATTCTGCTTTCGTCGCAACAAATCTTCAGTTGAGGTCTATACAAATTTACAGGAGGCCTATGGAGAGTCTGTTCTTCCCTACAGCACAGCTCGAAGGTGGTTTAAAATGTTTAAAGAGAGGAGACAATCAATTTCAAAGGAGGGTGGACCCGGTGCTCCAGTTATTGCTCTTACGGAAGAAAACATCAACACTGCTGCTGCCATTGTGAGAGAGGATCGACGAATTACCTTAAGATCACTTTCTGAAATATTGAACATTTCATTGGGTGCCACCCACACGTTTGTGACAGAAACATTACACATGAGTGTTTGTGCGCGATGGGTTCCAGGACTGTTGATTCCCGAACAAAAGGAAATTCGCATGTAGTTAAAGTTGATGTTAGAGGAAGATCCGGAGTTTATTTCAAACGTAATCACTGCTGATGAAACTTTGCTACATCATTTTGATCCTGAGAGCAAACAGCAAAGCTCAGTGTGAAAATCTCCTTCATCACCAACCCCCAAAAAAGCAAAAATGGTTGCTTCTGCTGGGAAAGTTATGATCATCTCATTGTTTGATATTGATGGAATGGTGTATCAGCATGTTGTACCTGCACACACATCAGTAACTGGACAATACTGCAGGGTTGTCCTGAAAACATTGCAAGTCCATATCAGGCGCAAAACACCACATTTCTGTGAAGCAGGCTGGATGCTGCACCACGATAATGCGCGGCCGCATATTGCCAATGTTGTTGCTGAATATCTTGCAAAAATCAACGTGAAATGTGTCTCTCACCCTCCCTATAGTCCGGATTTAGCCTCATGTGACTTTTTTCTATTTCCTAACTTGAAGAAACGTCTTCGTAGGAGACATTATCCATCATCAGAAGTAGTGGTGAAGGCTGCGGAGGCGAGTTTGAAGAATCTCTCAAAAAATGGTTTCCAGCATGTCTTTGAAGACTGGCAGAAACACTGGGACAAGTGCATCGCATTCAGGGAAGACTATTTTGAGAAGGACCATCAAAATTATGAGGAAGAGGAAGGATACGTTGTCAAAAAAAAGTGATCATTTGTAATTGAACAGCCTTAGCATGTATTATCTCTCTGCTAGCGACTGTCAAACAACTTCACATATTTTAGAATTATTACATAGAATAACGAATAAATAAATATTATGCATACGAAACGACTTATGTTTCAACTGTCACCTTTTTTATATGTTTTCGTGCTAACGCAGTAACGTTATTATGAACTAAATTCACTTTGTTTATTTTTTTAAACTATAGTACGGCATTATAACTTTTTTACTTTATTTATGTTAATAGCTTTGTGATAAGCAATACAACTCTGCTAACGTTTTAAATGAGTAAATGCTCAAGGCATGGTCAAGACGTTTATAATAATAATCCATTTAGAGTTGACATAACAAACGTATAAATGTATAAATATTCAATTCAAGATTTATTTGTCCATTCCGTTGTAGTTCTGCTTTATCGTTTAACATCGAGGGCTACGAATTCTTTGCAATGATGTTTTAATTAACTCCCTGAGAGACTTTGGTGTAATCTAAAACTTTGCGTGCAATTTCTTGCTATTCCGTGCAAGTTACTACCTCCTGGTCATACAAAACGCTAGTTACTTGAATGACTAAGAACTGCGTATGATATCTCAACGTCACTTTACAGAAGTGCATTAAAGGTCGGATGTGTGCTACAAAACGACCTTAAGGACGAAGTTCCAGTGACGTAAGTGACCAGGTATAGTCACCGTGACCTTGGTTTAATTATAATAATTAATGCATTAATGCCTATAATATGCATCATGCACATGCAATGGCGGATATTTACATATAATTGTTTCTAATCTAATGTTATCAAAAGAAGGGACAGTAAACAGATATTAAGGTCTCAGTTTACCTATTTTATTTATGCTGGCTTTTTATTTGATCCCTTAATATAAAAATCCCATTATCTTCACTACCCACTATCCTTTATTCTTATATAACATTTATTTTTAATTGAGATAAATCTAAACATAAATAGGTACAAGGAAACACAATGGGTAATCAGATGTAACTCCATGCTGGTCATAAAAATCACGCTTTTCATGACGTTACGAGAAACACCTGAATAACGACAGTTCCTTAAAATGAGAAAAGTACTGACAAATTTAAAAATTGCCATGCCTAAGAGTCTCAGAGCGGAGTCGGTGAGGCACAAGGTTGCAGGTTTGAACCTACCCCAGAACGATAGTTCTTAGATGACTTAAAAACGCTAGCCCCATATCACTGACATGTGCAGGAACTCCGAAATTCCGGTACATTGGCGGCGTTGACAATTGACAGCTCTTTAACAAAACAAAATATAATTGGCTGGCCCCGTAGCTCAGTCGGTAGAGCACCTGTCTGCCGTGCTAGGGGTCCCGGGTTCGATTCCCGGCGGTGGCGGTGGGGTTGGGGATTTTTCTCCGACCAAGATAATTCCCCATCTTCCCCAGAGTCTGGAAGTTTGAATGAGAATGTGAATGTGTGCGTGATATAATGATTAAAAACCAAAGATAACGAGCTAACACCTTCGGTATGTTCCATAGGAGAACGGCCACTGATATGACCATAGCAGTTAAAGGCGGGGTATAAATGGAACAAGTAAATAAATAAATATAATTTTCATACGTTATACGAGATTTTCACATTTGTGCATTTTGTTTTCGAATTCATTACTATGATCCAATAACCAAAGTGTTTGCTATTAATTCAAAATTATTCTTCAAATATTGTGCAAACAAGTTAACTGAATTACATGTATACTCTAATAAAAAGTTTGTAAAATTGCCTGGTAACCGGAATTCGCTCTCAGTAAAGCAGTCGTATGTTTTTGAGGTGTACTTTAGCGAGCAGTACGTTTTGTCCCTTAAGCCGCTATTCCTCTGAAATTCGCGCATTCCTCTCTCTAAGAACGTCAAGCAATACAGTTTAGTAAGCTCAAAACTGGACTACGGCACACATGCCATTGATGGGTGGTCTACCTTGCAAAAAAATAAGGCGCCGCTGATTCACCTGGAATTTACAAATACTTCTGAACAATACAACATTTTAAGCGATACGTTTACTCTGTTTTCATCCTCAGTTAGTAAAACTATTTTTAAATTTGGGATTAACATTTAGCCAGAAATGAAGTGCTAAAAATCATACTTATGGGAGTACGGTAATTATATCACAAAACTAACACGTAATCTACCGTTTAAAGCAAAAATAAATGTATATTGGAGTGTTTTTTTTTAATTTACGTTCTCCAAAGTTGTCATATCGGACGAGAATGGAATGGGTGAAATGATGCTCAAGTGGGTCCAGGTTCCGTAGAGCTTAGAGTTACCCGACATTCGTCTTTCAGGATAAAGGAAAACCCCGTTAAAAGCCTTATCCACGTAACTCATCCTGACCGAGATTCGAACTCGAGACCTCTTGAACGTAAGGCAGTCACGCTATCATCTACGCTACCGCGGTGGGCGGATTTCGGAGTGATTAAACACTTGAATGTCACTGACAAGGTCAAAGTCAATATGCAAAAAATGACAATCGACTTTCCAAAGAGTAA
>CM060949.1:25380208-25435208 GCA_030765055.1 Mantis religiosa
CTTCTTCTTCTTCTTCTTCTTCTTCTTCTTCTTCTTCTTCTTCTTCTTCTTCTTCTTCTTCTTCTTCTTCTTCTTCTTCTTCTTCTTCTTCTTCTTCTAATGAGCCCAGGGTCCATGGAGCTTAGGGTTACCCGACATTCGACTTTTTTGGATAAGGGAAAACCCCGGAAAAAACCTTATCCAGGCAACTCGCCCTGACCGACATTCGAACTCGGGACCTCTTGAAGTGAGTGGGTTCCATTATAATTTAACTACCCGGCATTTTGGTCCATCCTAATGAATATCTCCAGTAACAGAAAAGTTGCTCACTTTCTTCTCGGACAGCAAACCAAGTGTAAAGACGATTAGATATCGACGTTTTGGGAGTGTGTATCTCTCCCATCATCAAGTTACTTATAAAATGTTATAACCACAAATGAATCACTGGATATAACACCAACAAAAACAAAGACAAAACACTATCAAAATTCACTTTACTGAACAAAAGACTGTTTTAAGTAAATTAAATGCCAGGCCAGGAGATGGCGTGAGTATAGAAAATTGTGTCAAAGAAACTTAACTACTTAACTTGATTATCAAGTTGTATTGATCTTTGCTTCTTAAATCGACGGATTTCCATTTTTAAGGCCGGTTTACAAGAGGAGCTGAACTGAAATCCAGCATCACAATTAAGCATGCTCCTTTCAGAAGAAATCACCAAAGCCTCCTTAACTCTCCACTCCCAGTAACTGTTGCATTTTGCCAAGATGGTCGTCTCCCGAAAGTTGGCTCTTTGGTCGTTATCAAAACAATGCTCTGCCAGTCCAGACTTCTCAGGTTGCATTAAACGAATGCTCCGTTCATGTTCGATTATTCTGGTAGTCCGGTTTGTCCTATATACGGTGTCCCACATTCACAGAGAATGCGGTGCACTCATGGAAGTTGGAAGTTCAATTTGTCTTTCACTGGTCTCAACAGATGTTTAGTCTTTGGAGGTAGCTTGTGGATGGTAATGACAGAAAAGTTATTTACATAGATTTATGAAAAATGGCACTATTATTTTAAAATGTTTAGTGTCAGCAATAAAACTGTGTTAAACCATCTTTATATGTTCATACTTTTTACAGAATGCATCATATACATCATCAAGATCCATTTCAGCTTTTCGTACAGACCCATTTGACCCCAATGAGAGCAGATTCAACAAAATTCTTATTGCAAACAGAGGTGAAATTGCCTGCAGGGTGATTAAAACAGCAAGAGAAATGGGAATAAAAACTGTTGCAGTTTATTCAATAGCAGATGCTCGTGCAGTAAGTATAGCATATCTACAAATTATTGGATGATTTAATAAGGCCACCAGTACTTAACATAAACCATTATACTATCATACCATCATTTGAAAGAAGGAAGTTTTAATTATTAAATTTTAGATGAGTCGTATTTCTTACACATCTGCTTCACTTTACGAAAGTGAAGCAGATGTGTAAGAAATACGACTCATCTAAAATTTAATAATTTTTCGCTTCACTGTGGTGTTCCAATACAGTTAAATCTCGATATATAGGAAGTTTTAAGTTTTTTATTCACCTTGGATGTACTTAGTGTGAGCACCAAGTGTAACATGACAGGTCAGCACCATGGACGGATGGATGGATGGAGAGAATTCATGCGACACCCTCTCAAACATGTTCTATGTGATATTCCCAAAAGCTGCAGTAATGCCTCTTTTCAGTTGCACTGACTTTGCTGGAAGTGGAGGGTGTAAACACTATTCTTGATGTAACTCACAGGAAAGATATCACATTCTCTAAGGTCATTTGGACAGGGTAGCCAACAGTCTACAACTGCTGCTTGACCAATCCATTTACCTAGCAGCTATTGATTAAAGCACCCACAGACATTCATATGCAATGCTGAGGAGTCCTGTCTTGTTGAAAAACAAATTAGTTCTTCATCTGAGTTCTGGAATTAATCAATTTTGCAATATGTCCACGTTCAGATTTCTGTTGATAGCATTCTCAGTAAAAAGAAAAATGGGCCAAACTTATGTCTTTTGGAAACAGCACAAAACAGGTTTACCTACTTTTAGATGCATCCATACAATCATCCACATTGTTTGTTGACATCTGCAACTACTGACTAATTCTTTATACTGATTTTAGGACTCCGTTTAAAAATGTCTTGTTCTCTGTCAATTGTTTCTTCAGTTACACTTGGCCTTTCCATGTGTCCCTTACCTTGATGACAGATACATCTTCTGCTGCAAAATTGTTCATATCACTTTTGGATTGACAATGCATGAGGTGTAGGACATCAAAATTGTGGTCTAAATGCTCCAAAAGGTGCTACATTGTTTCTTCATGCAAATTTTTAGCATGCATCAGCAAGACTTGATTGTTAAATTGTCCATAACAATGTACACATTTCTCACTAGATGACAAATGAAAATTAGATATACAACACTAAATCTAAAACTTGTCTCTTTCATACAGTGGTATGGCAATTTATTTATGTTAAGAATCAGCAAAAATGCAGCCTTACTATACCAATCAAACATTTGTAGACAACCAGCATAATTTTACAGAGGTAAATTTTAAGACAGTTATAACAAATTGAGCTTGAGTGAAAGTAAAAGCAAATCAAATTTAGATTTGATTTTAATCAAACAGTGCTTGAAATGCTAGAGTTTTTTGCACCTATTGTTATTTATATTTTAATTTAATTTTTTAATTTTTTTAAACAATACAGCAATTAGCTGTTTAAAGCCATATTTTTACTTATTGGCTTAATATGTTTTTCTCCACTAAAATAGTAAAATGTTAAATAATTCTTTTCACCTTTTATTCCAAAGCGTCATGTACGTTTAGCTGATGAAGCAGTATGCATTGGTCCAGCACCAACCAAAGATTCTTATCTTAATATGGATCGCATCCTGGAAGCTATTAAATCTACACATTCTGAAGCTGTTCATCCAGGATATGGATTTTTATCTGAAAATGCTGCTTTCGTAAAAAGGCTGGTAAGCATTTGTATAAAATCTATTTACTAGCAGTGACATTTGTCTTTTAATAATTTTAATTTTTTGTAAAGGCTTTATGAACAACAGCTGGTCATAAATCACTCAAGAATTGTGCCCTTCAAATAAATATAAACTAATGTGTACATTCATATGAATTTCTATACCCTTATTATTTATTTTTATGTACTTTTTAAATCTATTTTAGCAAAGATGTATTCTTTTATCCACTTCAAGTTAGTTAAGATAAACGTTTGTATAAATAATTTCTTTCACATTCCATTATAGGTAGGTATAAAGAAAATAGGAACTCAATCAAATAGAGTCAACATGAAAAATTCAATGTCACGGCCGAGATTTGAACCACGGATCTCCTGATTTCCATCCACTTTCTCTAACCCATTGAGCTACATGGCCAACTTGCCGTCATGACATTAAATTCTCCATTTCACTCGTATATTTCCTCTGTGTACTACTAGGGTTGGCCATGGTAGCTCAATGGGTTAGAGCGATTGGACGGAAACCAGGAGATCAGTGGTTCTAATCTCGGCCATAGCATTGAATTTTTCATATTGACTCTATCTATCGAAAACCTTAGCCTATATATGTTTAGTGTGAAGAAATGATTAATTTCCATCAATTAACTCAATCAAATTTTTAAAAACTGCTTGTATATTCTTGCTGTGAAATTCCATATGTGTTTTGTTCACAAGGCTTTCTCTAGTCATTATTCTATTCTTATAAAAGGCTATTCTTCATGTCTGCTTCTTACTAATTTAGATAAACTTTCAGTACACATTTTACACATTCATTGTTAAGTATAAGAAAGATACAGTAAGATACTTTTGAAAATGAATCACTATGCTATGCCTTCAGATTCAATTTTCTTTGCATGAACTCAAGTAACTTACCACTTGAGAAAAGTGTAAGCTTTTGAAAACCTTGATAATAATGACATATTTCCTTTAGTAAGATTTTGACTATATCTTATGGTCTAGCAGTTAGACAAAACTCATTCAGAATGAAGAGGACTTCACAGGCTATTTGCAAAAAGTTAAAGCTATACATCTTATTTGTCATGCAAATATCTTATTCCATGGTACAACTAGAGTGAAATTGTCTCAAGTGTAATAAAATATTTGTATAGAGTTGCCAATTTGGAGGAAAGCAATATTATTAAAGAATGTTTTCTTATTCAAATGAGAGGCAAATGGGAAGGGTTTTGGGCACAAAAAGTAAGGGAATTGATGTAACAGATAGATATAGGACATATTTGGAGGAATGGGGAGTACTGTTATAGAGGCTTTCGTAAAGAAGTAGAATTAAGATTAGAAGACATTGATAGTCAAGTTATTTTTGCTAGTATAAGGGAGAAAAGCTCTTTGAGGATATAAGGGGAAATAAAAACAGTGTGGGAGGGGGAAAAGTACATAGATGTGTGTAATAAAGCAGGACGAGAAAAGACGAAAAGGATTCTCTTGGGCAAGGACAGGAGTTAAAAATGTTAAAGCTATTACACATGACAAGGATAAAGGCAAATGCCCAATGTGTGGAAAAGATGATACACACTGGCATGGTATTGTCACCGAGGCATTGTTGCACCACTACCGCAAGCGGCCTCCAGCGTGTGGGCGAGTGCTGAACGCTTGCCGGGAGAGAGAAAGAAACAGAGGGAAAGAGACAGAGAGATGTCTGGTTAGTTCCATCTTTGTCTTGCTATGTCGCAAGCGATTGACTGTATTCTAGAACAGTGACTGGAGGCATAAAAGCCCGCAAAGTGTTAGAGTGGAGTCAGTGGCTAGTCAGGTGTTAATTGAGTTGTGCAGCTGTGCTATGATTAACAGTGTGTGGATATTTGAACTGTACAGCAGCGAATTCTTTTATTTGTTTACATGTGGCGGGTGAGACGACCTTGAAGACTGCTGTTGTGTATGTCACGTCTTTTTACTGCTGTAAGGGGTGTACAAAGTTACTGTTTACTGCCATAAAGCGCAATTTTAAATTTCGGCAAAAAGGACTTTTAATTCTACGAACCCACAGAGTCACAATATACTATATTGCAAACAGAAAAAGGTACAGAGAGAACAAATTTGGCAACAAAAGTGGAACAATTTTAGGGAGAAGGGAGAGTTATTACTAATCAGGAAAATGCCTGTAAAAGGAGACAATAATAATGTAAGAAGCATATGTGATTATTTAGGGAAAGTCAGAGAGAAATGGTTAAGGATGATTAAAAATAATCAATAATCAAGGTTGGATAAACCAGAACAAGGGATATAAGAGAGCAGAGGATCGATCATCAGTACAAGCAAAACCAGAGGTTGTGTGTATTCAGACCATAGTTTAAGACAAGCACGTAGGTAGGGTATATTGGGTGCAAATAAGAAAGTTTGTCATGTGTGTTTTAAATGTTGTTAACGGTATATTTATGTGTGTGTGTGTGCGCGCATGTGTGTGCGTGTGAGTGTGCATGTGTGTGAAGAAAAATGAGAAACAAATATATTATATTCTATTCTATTCCATGGATATATATGCGATACACGTATTGTTTTAAACAAAACGTCAGAGCCATTTTTGAGAAAATAAAGAATAACAAAAATTTTTGCATGTAAAGAGTAGTTTTTGTGGGGAGGGGGAAGGATTTATTTGAAAACCTTCATGCTGCATCTTTGAAAGGTGCTTGAAAGGTTTGAGTTACATTGTTCATGCACTCACATACACTGTGCATGTTTCCCTGAAAATGTTATTTTTTAATTCAAGAAGCCTTAAAAGTGTACTTCTGGTGACATTTCAGTATCAAATGTTTGAATGGCTTCCAACACTTTTCTTACTTTAAGGAAGAAAAAGCAAATACAGCAAAGTACCTATTGAAAAATTCAAACTACTAATAATGTATATTTAGAAATAGCTCTTGCAACAAAAAGATTTTTTGAAATAAATCATGAATGGAATAGACAGAATAGAATCTACTCACCTCAACAAATAAAATGAATTCATGGTGTCATTAAAGAAAATAATACTTAATATAACAAACTGATTACACTTTTGTACACACTGTATTTTACAAAGTTATCAAAATACTAAAAGAGTGAAAAAGTGTATGAGACAGAAAGGACTATTTGACATTAGACAGGGAGAAATGGAGAAAAAGGATTGCTCTGTAAATTTTATATTTCGACACAATTTTCTAGTTGGCTGTTGGTTTGGTTGAGGTAACCTACGGCATTGTAGAAAGTCCTTAATAACAATAAAATCAAAATACAAGGACTGTTCAATAAAGAATGATCATAATTTTTTTTACAGTCATAATTTTTCGCACTAAAATTCAATCTTATTACATTCTGTTAGCTTAATGTGAAACAAACACGCCGTAGTAGTTTCATTGTTGGTACTCCTGGTTCTCGCTTGTGAGAACCAGGTAAGTACACACATACCGCTGCAATGGAGGTAACATGCAGTTAAAGTTGATGTTAGAGGAAGATCCAGAGTTTCTTTCAAACATAATCACTGCTGATGAAACTTGGCTACATCATTTTGATCCTAAGAGCAAACAGCAAAGCTCAGTGTGGAAATCTCCTTTATCACCAACCCCCCAAAAAAAGCAAAAGTGGTTGCTTCTGCTGGGAAAGTTATGGTCATCTCATTCTTAGATATTCATGGAATGGTTTATCAGCATGTTGTACCTGCACACACATCAGTAACTGGACAATACTACAGGGATGTCCTGAAAACATTGCAAGACCATTTCAGGCGCAAAAGACCACATTTCCGTGAAGCAGGCTGGATGCTGCACCACGATAATGCGTGGCCGCATGTTGCCAATGTTGTTGCTGAATATGTTGCAAAAATCAACGTGAAGTCCCTCCCTATAGTCCGGATTTAGCCCCATGTGACTTTTTTCTATTCCCTAACTTGAAGAAACAGCTTCGTGGGAGACATTATCCATCATCAGAAGTAGTGGTGAAGGCTGCGGAGGTGATTTTGAAGGATCTCTCAAAAGATGGTTTCCAATATGTCTTTGAAGACTGGCAGAAACGCTAGGACAAGTGCATCATATTCAGGGGAGACTATTTTGACAAGGACCATCAAAATTATGAGAATGAGTAAAGGTACATTGTCAAAAAAAAAAAATTGTGATCATTCTTTATTGAACAGCCCTCATACTAAATAGAGTTGATGCCAAGTACAGTCCTGATATTGAACATAGTCATCAAGTTTCCTTTGGAGCTGAAGTGCATCCTTCAGATGATTAAAATTCATGAAACAGACATGCTCATAAGGGCAATATCATCAAAAAAGTAACTTGGTTCAGTGCTATAAAATAAACTGAAGATGATGGTTCATGCATTAATTTACAGTCAACAGTTGGAACGATTTATTTACCATAATTATTACCAAATTTCAATTCAAAATAAGCAGCTATTATAGCTTAGTACTTTTAGCACGTAAAATAATCAAAACAGTGCATTTATGAATTTGTCAACAGAATAAAACATGTAGTTTAAGAGTAGATTTTCAACCTTATTCTTAAATACTTTGTTCTAAGGGACATTGATTTATAGGAGAGAAACTAATTTAATTTTTTTTCTGTTTATTTTTCTTTTTACTGTGCCTCAAAATGTGATTGGACATATTTGTTCATTCTATACTGCCTTTACATAGTTCTTTATTTCCTACATTTGCTAGAATATTTTATGATTATCTCAAATACTGCTTCTTTAATATAAAAATTATTTGTGGTTGGTTCTTTAATTTATTTAATTCCCATAACAAGCCTTGTATTATTTTATGAAACCGCATATGGTTGAGTGTTATGTTCAGATTATTTCATTTCAGTTGCTAAGTGACATGCTTAATATACACGGCTGAATGTTGCATATGGTTTTGAATATTTCTAGAATTCTCTTTATTTGTTCACTGTTATTAATACTAACTTTTTAATTGTTTTCTTTTTTTTCTGCATTGGAAGGAAGAAGAAAACGTAATATTCATTGGTCCATCTGTTCAAGCTATAAACGGAATGGGTGATAAATTGGAATCAAAGCGTTTGGCTGCAGCTGCTGGTGTTAATACAATTCCAGGTAAAGATCAGATTTTGGGAAATACAAACACACAATAGACAGAGTCAACCTAAAAAGCTCAATACAATTGCCGGGATTTGAACCACGGATCTCCCCAGCTTCTGTCCAGTTGCTCCCAACCACCGAGCCACCATGACCAACTTGCCGTCCCGATACCAAATTCTCAAATTGACTCATACATTTTACCGGTAAAGCACTAGGGACTCTCGTATTCGAGATACACTGCTTGTGGCGACTTCCTGTTGTAAGTACTTGAATCCCAGGCTTCACCATTAAACTCATTATACTGGACAGAAGCTGGGAGATCCGTGGTTCAAGTCCCGGCTGAGTTTTTCAAGCTGACTCTGTCAACCCAAAGCCTTAGCCTTTGTACGGCTGGTGTGAGGAAATGATTAGTTTCCATCAATTAATTTGAATAAGAAGAATTTTTGGTGAAGCCTGGTATTCAAGTACTTACAACAGTAAGTCGCCACAAGCGGTGTATCTCGAATACACCTAGTGGTTTACCGGGAGAATGTATGAGTCAATTGGAGAATTTGGTGTTGGGACGGCACATTGACCAGAGTGGCTTGGTGAGTGGGAGCAACTGGATGGAAGCTGGGAGATCCGTGGTTCAAGTGCCAGCAATGGCATTGAATTTTTCAGGTTGACTCTGTCTATCCAAAGCCTTAGCCTGTCTATGGCTGGTGTGAGGAAATTATTGGTTTCCACCAATTAACTTGAATAACAAGCACACAAGTTTAAATTTCTGTGTTAAAGCTATTAAATTAAAGCAAGTGGAATTATGTAAAACAACATTGCATGCATGTTTGCCTTGTTACATTTGCAATAGTTACATTAGCTTGTTTTAGCAACTATAGCAGCATTTAAACATGCCTTAGCTTCTACTTTTTTATTGGAAACTTTATACTTCAAGAAGCATCATGGTTCTGGAAAAGTTAGCCACATCTTTAAATATTGGATGTGTAATTTAGAGTTCAGTATAGGAAAATGTAAATTATTATATTATATGACATTATGATAAAGCAAGAAATAACATAAATGAACATTAGAATTACATGCATGCTACTCATACAAAGCATGAAAACATGCAACAGAGAAGGATCTGGAAATTATATATTTTCTAATTATTATTTGATTGCTGTACAACTTTGAAAAATAAGGACTCAGTAATGAACTTTGAAATAACACCAGTGAAAATTTGATAAAGCAGTTCATAGTCCCGCCACCAGAGAGGAGACAGCAGACAACAGACAATAGTGGGACCTTTGAGGTTAAAATGGAAGCAACAGCTTTCAAAACTATTCCCCCAAAAAATAAAAATGTAAGTGACAGAGAGTTAAAAACCGATTACAACTAGTTTTTTCCCCTAATTTGTACATCACCAACACTAAATTCCTCAAAACACACGTAGCTCTACAACTTTGTTATTTTATATGTTAGATAGGTCAGGTGGCAACAAAGGGGCTTTTATGTCCCTGAGCCAAAGAGAGAAAAATGTTAAATATATGCTGAAAAGAAACAAATGTTGGTGAATTGATGGAAATTAATAATTTCTTCATTTTAGCCGTATATAGGCTAAGTTTTTGATAGATTTAGTCAACACGAAAAATTCAATGCCATGGCTAGTATTTGAACCACGGATCCCCTGGTTTCCGTCCAGTCGTCTAACCCATTGAGCTACCATGTCCAACATGCCGTCCTCACATTAAATTCTCCATTTGACTCGTATATTTCCCCGGTAGACCACTAAGGGCTCTCGCATTCGAGATACACCGTTTGTGTCAACTTACTATTGTAAGTACTTGAGTCCCAGGCTTTATCATTTAACTCTTATTATTTTAGTTAATTTATGGAAATTAATAATTTCTTCATACTAGCTGTATACAGGCTAAGTTTTTGATAGATTGAGTCAACATGAAAGATTCAATGGCATGGCCAGGATTTGAACCACGGATCTCCCAGTTTGTGTCCAGTCGCTCTAACCCATTGAGCCACCATGACCAACGTGCCGTCCAAATGGTGTATCTCGGATGCAAGCGAAACATGTCCTCAAAATAGGTACGAAAGTGAAGCAGATGTGTTAAAAAATGCGACTCATCTAAAATTTAATACTTTTTATCCTTTTACCAGAGTGTATGTAAATTGAAAACCTTATATTCTGTTTTACAGGTTTTGATGGAATTGTAAAGAATGCAGAACATTGCATTCAAATTGCAAATGATATTGGATATCCAGTTATGATTAAGGCATCAGCTGGAGGTGGTGGAAAAGGAATGAGAATTGCTAAAAATGATAATGATGCAAGGTATATATGTACTAAAGTCTAAAAGAAAATTATAAAAACATTAGTTATGATATTAAATTGCATTCCTTGTGCAGTTAGTGCAGAGCAGTGATGGATTTAACATTCTTGCTTCCCCTAAGCCCTAAGCTCCTTTCATGTCCACAATCACCAAATGAATGTAACCAAACGATTTGAATTTATCCTCAGTGAATTCATTTTTGCCATTGCTTCATTTATTGTGCTTTTATGAGCTTTAAATCCAAATTGTCTTTCACTGTAAAGCTTTCTTGAGTTGATATGATGCTCTATCCCAGTGTTTCTTCAACTCTTCTGCCTCAAAGGACCTCCTTATCATCTAACAACTTGTTCGCGGACTCCCATAGTTTGGCAACTCAGTATATATAAATGAGTCGACTTTTGGTTGAATGTTATAATTGGAATTTAAATAATTACTGTATATATAATTTAAGACATTTTCTTTCATATTTAGTTTTCAATTTAATTAATAATAAATTAAAAAATTAAAGTTAAACTAAATAAAATAAATCCTTTCATGGAAGTGTTGAAATCCTTTCATGGAAAATTTAAAAGTGAGTGTTGTTTTGTGTTATTAATCGACTCCAAATTAATTTAATTTAAATAAAATAAACTTGTGTATAAAATGTATTTTAAATAAAAAATATATTTTTAAATTGTCTTTATTAAATTTTTTTTTCACTTTGAAGTAAATTGTATACAAGTTTGCCTAACTAGATTTTTATTTAACTTTAGCCTTACATCAGTAAAAATTAGAAATACCACACTCTTTGAATTACCCAAGGATTAATAACATCACGCACATGTAAAAAGTAATTTATTTTTCATGTACAGAAATTATTTTTCTACATATAAAAAGTTATTCATAATGTTCTGAATCAACCATTTCAACAAAGCTAGATTGGGTTACTAAAAAAATCAGTTTACGTGGTAAAAGCTTGAAAGTTTGTTCTTTGGAATGTATTAATGTGAACAATGCAACTGTTTTTTTATTGAATATGCTCAGTTATGTTGGGCTTAATGTTGGTGACTTTTACTCTTAAGTCCGTTGGCAAGTCTGTTTCTCTTCAATGGCTTGATGTTACACAACACTGAAAATGTTTGCTCGCACATATAGGTGGTTGGAAAGGGCACAATATACGTCCTTTGTTAGCAAGATCAACAACCTTCTGTCGCTGCGGTCATAACGCTGTACTACACGCTCCCAACTGTTACGTTGATTGCACATCTCAGCTGCATTACATCGTTACCACATATGAAGCTGTATAAAAATGTTAAGTAAAACAAATATAATTCGGCATCGATCAGATAAGTGATTCAGTAAATATAATTCTACATTTTCTTTAGTTTTAATTCAACATTATGATGTCCAGCAACGCAAAGAACGTCCCTGAAAGGAATGTACTCCCTTACACAGTGGGATAAGGACAGCGAATGTGTGTGACAGAGAACACATGCTACACCAGGAGCAGAACCGTTAAAAAAAACATGCGCCCTATTCATTCTGTACAATAAAACCGAGAAGATTCATTCACAAAAGTAGAAGCTGTCAGAATGTTTTTGAATGGTCTGTAACTGTACTGACATGGAGTGTCATAAACCTGTTCAGGTAGGGTGTAGGAACTTTCTGCAATCCCCCTGCGTCTCAGACTCCGGAGACTTTCTCTCCTGTGCAGGATAGTAACTTGACTTAAGGGACCCCCTCGCACAGCCCCTGACATCGCCTCGTGGACTCCCGGGGGTCCACAAACCACACTTTGAGAAATGCTGCTCTATCCTATTTATCATTAATTTTTCTAGAACTTCCAGCTTATGTTCAACAAGCTTTGTGAAGAACATGGGAAGGTCTTAAAAGCATTTAACAGAATTTCATTAGATATCCCATCTTCTTGTAATTTTTGGGGTTGAAATTTAGCTATTTTGGGCTTCTACTGTATAACTGAACATCATTTTAACGATTTACTTCATTCACAGATGTAATTATCCTACCAATTTTTTAAATGATGTTCATTATTATAGATAATCAACTCATACAACTTGTATATGTATATAAGTTTATTATTCAAATTCAAATTTAATGTCCATAGAGATTACAGAAATCCATCAGACATTGTCAATATATTATTTACATTTGAAATAATATTATTATAATTATAATAATTATATTATATAATTATATTATAATAATATTACATATATATACTGCAAAGTAATGTGGCACCACCGGGGCATTCATGCTTCAGCTGCCACTGCATCAACCACTACTGTTGACCAACTAATTTGGAATATGTACTATGCTTCATTTGTATCAAACTGAATTGAATTCAAGGAGTGTTTAAGCAACTTAAATTTTGTTATACTGTTCACCTATGAATGTGTATATCCAGGGTATATATTTCACTTGTTCGCTTTCTCTTTGTTGCAGAGAAGGTTTTAGATTGGCATCTCAAGAAGCAGCTTCCAGTTTTGGTGATGACAGAATTATAGTTGAGAAGTTCATTGATAAACCAAGGCACATTGAAATTCAGGTATACTTAATTCAATGCAAAACACTTATATTTATATCATATACAAAAATTGTCATTTATGTATGGATTGAATTCTCAAAGTTCTTTTTTCTTTCATTCTTTCTTTCTTTGAACTATACAGCAGTACTATCAGTGCTTACAACTTTAGAAAATGTTGCTATTTTCTTTGACTACAGAAAGTGAAACTATGAATAGGTAACACAAAACTGCAAGAAACAAATTTAGTGTCAACTCATTATTTTGATATTGTGACTTTGTGGGTTCGTAGAATTAAAAGTCCAAGTTGCAGATATTCCAAATGTTCTTTATTTCCATAGAAATACACTCTGATCAATTCTCATGTAACAGCATTATGACACATATACACAGTCTACCAAGGTCAGTGACCAAACAGAATTCTGATTACATCACTTTACAACATCAGCTCTCGTTACAGCAACACTCCACAGCTGTTTACTCTCCTGTTTACGACTGACTTGATCACTAGCCATGGCTTCCCTTTATACAACCATTCATGAATTCCAGACTGTTATAGAATTTTCTCTAACATGTCACCAGATAAAACACGAATGTTCCAGAATGTAACCATATCCGTGTTGGCAAGTCTTTTATCTCCGGCACTATGTTTATCTGTTTATGCAAGGGCCGCGCTGTGGCTCAGTGGTTAGATCGCTTGGCTCTCACCAAGGCAGCCCGGGTTCGATCCCAGGCAACCGCAAAGTGAGATTTGTGGTGGACAACACGGTGCTGGGGTGGGTTTTCTACAGGATCTCCGGTTTCCCTCGCAATCTCATTCCACCGGTGCCCCATCTTCATCTCATGTATCATCAGTGTCATCGCCTGCAGTGCCGTATGAAGTAAAAGCGAGCGTTAAACACTACGCATTTCATTTCATTTGCTTATGCAAGCTCTTTAGCTCTGTGAAACACTATCAGTTCCTTTGTGCGCGCAAGCCGCACTATTGCGCTCGAGTTCACAACAATAAGATAAGATAAGATACTTTTATTTATCCTTTGAATACAATGATTTCAAGGACACGTCAATTCCAATTTTATATACATATATACATACATAGTTTTATCTTTTTACATATCTCTATACTTAAATTCTTCCAAACTATAGAATGCATTTGTTATTAAGAATGTTTTTATTGCCTTCAGTTTATATTCCATTTTATTAAATCTTTTAATTTCTTCTGGTAACTTATTATATAGTTCTTTACCCATGCTTTTACTGCAGCGGTTGTTTAGAGTTCCCCTATACACTGATTTAAAATAGTTGTAATTATTTCTTAGAGTATAATTTTGTATACCATGATTTTTTGGTTCTTCTTTTCCATGTAAAATAATTTTTATTGTTTCATATATATATATATATATATATATATATATATATATATGCATGGAACAGTTAAAATACCAAACTCTTGAAACTTTAATTTGCATGTCTGTCTGCTATTTATTTTTGCCATTATTCGAATTGCTTTTTTTTTTTTTTTTTTTTTTTTTTTTTTTTTTTTTTTTTTTTTTTTTTTTTTTTTTTTTGTAGTTTGAATACCTTTTTTACATCTGTTGCTGTGATGTTTCCCCATAAAGTTATCCCATATTTTATGTGTGAGTATATAAATGCATAGTATACTTGTTTTAAAGTTTCATAATCCATATTTTTTCCTACTTGTTTCATTATAAATATACCTTTATTTAACTTTTTAGTTATATGAGATATATATGGCTTCCAGTTTAATTGTTTGTCTGTTATTACACCTAAAATTTTAGTGTGCTGAACTTCCAGTATTGTTTCACCATCTATTGTAATGTTTATATCATTTTTACTATAATTTCCTAATTCAAAATTTATCCATGCTGTTTTGTGTGTGTTTAAATCATATTTAGGTTTAAATAGTGCTGTTTTACTATATACATGGTACAACTTTCACTGTAACTTCACAGCTCCCACTGTGACTTTACTAATATGATATAGCTCAACTTTTTGTCACTTCACTTATATTTATGATGTAATTACCTAGTGAAATAGGTGTGAGGCAGCCTGATCTTTGGTCCAGTTCTGTCTTTGGAGAATCAATCATAATGCATCTCTAATCTCCTGTAGTAGCATCACTCTCTGTAGGACTACACTTGATCCTGCATCAGAAATGTGCTCATCAACTTAACTAACTTGTGATAATGTTTGCTTACACTCATAGCAGCAGGATCTTTCACAAAGTTCTATAATGTTTAACTCTCAAGAGCATTTCTGATCTAGTGTATTTTTCACCTGCCCAGTTAGTCAACATTGTCCAGCAATAACTGAGGCCCATCGCTGTGTTACAGTAATAATCTTCTCAGTATTACTTTGTTGAAAGTAAACTCTTCAATATGGTGTCTGAAGTATTTGAAATTTTACCAGGATACTTGAAATGGATAAGAAGGTTTTATACCCCCATGGGTATTCTTGACTTGTTAAGCGAGTGGTAAGCTTGGTAAGCGAGTAAAACATCAGCATGGAAAGCAGAAGTTAGTGCCATGGCATAGAAAAAGTGTAATGGCTTTTCAGCTTTGTGGCTACTCATTGCTAGTGGACTAGGGTGAAAGAACAATTAGCAAATACTCATTACACTTTTTATTTAAGTTAATTGATGCAATAAATATTATAAATATTAAAAGCAGAAGCATTATTAACGGTGAAGTATTCTTCATTTTTTAGTTTGATTATTGAGTCACTATGTTTACACTCAACTTCACTTACTATGTTGTTGTATAATCGAAACGTTTTCAAGATCATTCGATCTCATCCTCAGCTGTTTGGTGACTAAATGAACATTTTTCTTCCTCCACTACTATGGTGCTTCGATCCCTCTGCCATCTGGTGTTAGGGACACTAAATTTTAATACTTAATTTAATGCCAGGATTTCAAAATTTATAACTTTATCCCAGTTTTTGATTATGAATATATAGAATTGGATATTTGGGAGAAAATATTCATTGAATATTTCAATGACATTGAATTTTTCAGTTTGACTCTATCTATTCAGATTCAGATTTTATTCACCATTTGCAAAAAATGTTTACAAGGCTTCATCAGAAATACATTAAACATAAATAAGAACTGTACAATAATTTACATACATTAATACTATAAATCTTTATATTGCATGACTAACTACTACTGACATGTGATATTTTATACCCTTCAATTGAATAGAAGGCATTTTTTAACAGGTATGTCTTAATTGTAAGACATACAGCTGAGGATGAGATCGAATGATCTTGAAAACGTTTCAATTATACAACAACAAGTAAGTGAAGACTGAGTGTAAACATAGTGACTCATAAATTCACTCATAAATTGGGCCTTTGAAACTAGTCTCTCATAAATATATGAAAAAGTAAGTGACGAGTGTCAATAAACCAACCACAAATAATTTTTATCATAAATTCAAACTTAAATATGTCTTAATTGCCTCAATTTTCTTCACCTCTGAATTTATTTCCTTGATGAGGTGAGGTAAATGATTGTATAAATCTTTTGCACTGTTTTCAATACACTTGTTACCTAGCGTGCCTCTTAGTCTGTTTCTAAAATAGTTCAGTTTTGTTCTTGTGTTATGCCTGTGAATATTAGTATTCTTTTCCTCTTTATGCATTCTTACTATATACTTAAGAGATTCATATATATATATATATATATATATATATATATATATATATATATAAGCAGGGTAGTGTAAGTATTCCAAGATTTTTAAAACTACTTTTGCATGAGTTTCTTCTTGGAATTTTTTTAATTAATCTTATGGCTTGTTTCTGTAACCTAAATATTCTTAACCTCTGTTTCTTTTCTGCTGCTCCCCATAAGATAATCCCATAATTTAGATGAGAGTGTATAAAAGCATAATATACTTTCAGGGCACTACTCTCATCCATGATTTGTATTACTTGCTTTAACACATATATGCCCTTATTTATTTTGTTGCAAATTTTTTCAGTATGTTTATTCCATTTTAAATTACTATCAGTAACTAGTCCTAAAAAGTTTGTTTGCATTACTTGTTGAATTTTCTCATTTTGGATTACTTAAGTTATGTTTGTCTGCATTTTATTATTTACTCCAATTTGCATCCATTCTGTTTTATTTGTGTTTAGTAACATTCCTAGCTGTGATAAATATATTCTAACTACCTCTAATAACCCGTTTGCTTTATTTTGGACCTCTGTTGCTGTTTTTCCTGTTACCACTATGGTAGTATCATCGCATACCCAATAGCTAATCCTCCTGCATCCTGTATTTTTTTGAACAAGTAATTTATGTACAGTATAAATAGATATGGCCCCAATTTAGACCCCTGCGGGACTCCATGTGTTATCGGTTTAAACATTGATTTAATTTTTTTCAAGTTTCCTTCTATGTTATATATTATCTCTACGCATTGCTGTCTGTTGTGGAGGTATGAACTTATCCATTCTAATGGGGTGCCTCTTATCCCATAGTTTTCTAATTTTGAGACTAGATTTTTTATGTTAACACAATCAAAAGCTTTGGATAGGTCAAGAAAGATTGCTACCACTATCTCTTTTTTATCTAATGCACGAACGATTATATCATTTCCTTTGCTAATTGCATGTATTGTAGATTTAGTTTTTTGAAAACCAAACTGATTTTCTGAGATGATATTAAATTTATTGCAGAAACTTTGTAGTTGTTCTAGGAAAAGGCATTCCATGATTTTTGAAAATACTGAGCAGAGCGATATAGGACGAATGTTTTCCATTAGTTGTTTGGAGCCTTTCTTTTTGTATATAGGTCTAACTACTATTTGTTTTAGTTTACTTGGGAATGTGCCTTGGTTGAAACTTTCATTTATTATGTGAGTAAAGGTGTCCACAATTTCAAATTTACAATATTTTATCATTTGATTAGAGTATTCATCTAACTCACTAGATTTTTTACATTTTAGTATATTTATCTGTTTGATGACCTGCTCATTTGTTATTTCTCTCACTACCATGGAGTTACATATGCTTCCTTCATTTGTTGTTTCGTCATTTATTTTCTTAATTCCCATATTGGATACAATATTTATATAGTAGTCATTAAACGCATTACTTACACTTATTGGGTCCAGGATCTGACAGTTATCTTTTACAATTTGTAAATTTTCTACCCATTTTGATATGCTTTCTTTATTAACAGATTTAATAATACTCCACGTCTTTTTAATTTTATTTTCGGCATTTAAATTTCTGTAAGTAAACCCATTTTGCTGATTTTTACTTCTTGTGCATCTACCCACAATAACGTTGCCAGTCATTATTGCAATAGCCGGCTGATGCGGACAAAAGAACTTGTTGAAATAGATAAAGATAGCACGATTTGTGCACACAAAGGGCAGATAATGTAGCGCAGAGATAAAAGGCTTGCCACAACAGATAAACTGATAACTCGAAGATTCTAGTACCGTCTTGTTCATTCTAGGAATACAAAAAGAGGTATATATAAGAAATTGTAACATGCCAGAGGGACAGTCATAAACAGAGTCGTAACAAGAGTCGTAAACAGAGTCAAAATGTGAGTGTAATCAGAACTGAGTATCGTGTGCCTGCAGTTGTTTTAAAAGTGAATGCTTTTGTTTGTGGTCAACGACCTTGGAAGATTGTAATTGTGTATGTGGCGTAATTCTGTTACTGTAAGGATTGACCAAAGTGTATTTATATGGAAATAAAGAAAATTTTGAATTTCTGCAGCTTGGACTTTTAATTCTACGAACCCACAAAGTCACAATTATTAGAAAGTATTACATTTTACCCAAAACTTAGATACAGAGAGTTCACTGGAAATACACATTTTAAAGGTTCTTGAATAAAAGAAAGCATTTTTAGAACAAAAGAAGGTCCATATGTGTGCATGTGAGATGAACATTGTTGCTCAGAAACGAAGTTGGTTAAAGATCAAATTTGGTACTTCAATTGAGTTTATTCCCTGGTTGCAACATTAAGATTTTTAAAAATCTCTTTCTAAGGACGCCTTTCTTGGATTCAGGAGTCTCAAAATATGTATTTATGGTGAAATCTCAACTTCAGATTTTTATAAGGAATACAATACTACCTCTAATTGCTGCAAGTATGTTATAGGGAAGGTTAAAGGATCATTACTGAATGTTTCTGCTTTGGTTAATGTTGGAACTGTGTCTACGGTAAAGCTGAGTATACGCTCATTTAACTTACAAACAGATGAGTCTATCTAAATAGTAAGAAGAAAAAATTATTCAGTGGTATTAAAATCAAATCAAATCAAATCAAATTTATTCACCATAAGATTTCCAATTACAGAAATATCGGCTTCGTCAATACAATTTTACATTACAGATTAACAGTAAACACATGATCGGATAAACAATACTTAAGTATGTTTCCTTATAGAACATTTTTTACTTTCTATTTTATTTTAGAAACTTAAACTAATTTGTTCAATATTTAAAGAAACAATATCAACATTTTGCAGTTACTAAAAAGATTAAAGATTGCAATATATATAATACATATGTCTAACAAAATTGATTCACTGTTCATCAAGGTATTCATTTACTGAATAAAAACATCTTTGTATTAGATACTTCTTTAGTTTCCTTTTAAATATTGTTAAATTTGGTAATTCTTTGAAATATTGAGGAAGTTTGTTGTACAATTTAATACAGTTATAGTGTATACTTTTTTCATATAGGGTTCTCTTATGCCCTGTAACATGAAGATGTGATTTACCTCTAGTGTTGTGACTATGTATTTCAGCGTTTGTGACAAAAATATTTAACTGTTTATGAGCGATCACCAGCACCTCATAGAGATATATAGATGGAACTGACAGAATATTCAATGATCTGAAATAAGGTCTACAACTTGTGGTACTGGAAAGATTCATCATTAAACGTATGGCCCTTTTTTGTATTATAAATATTCTTTTCGTATAGCTCGTCTTTCCCCAGAATATTATGCCATAGGATAACTGCGAGTGAAAGTAGGCAAAATAGGCTATTTTAAGCACATCAAGATTGACTGATGATCTTAAAGTATATAGTGCAAAACAAGTTTGACATAGTTTTTTGGATAAAGCATCAATATGAGTTCCCCAATCTAGATTACTATCTACCCAAACTCCAAGAAATTTAATTTTATCTGTAGTAGTTACTGATTCATTCTCTAAGCATATATTAGGGAAACTTACATTTTTGTTGACTTTATGATGGAAACCTACAGCGATGCTTTTGCTCTTATTAATAATAAGTTTATTGTCTTTAAACCAATTTGAAACATAGTCTGTTACCCCATCAACGTTTGCTTTGAGTTCTTGTTTGTTTTTCCCAGAAATGAGAACACTGGTATCATCAGCAAACAGAGTAAATTTAGTATTAATGCATTGGTTGTTTTTGGCCAGGTCATTAATATACAATAGGAACAATAAGGGACCAAATACCGAGCCCTGCGGAACTCCATATTTAATGTTTTTTTAATGTAGAGATATGATAAGCATTTAATTACTGTGGATATATAGGTAATTTATCTTTGCAGGTTCTTGGAGACAAGCAAGGCAATGCTATCTATTTAAATGAAAGGGAATGCAGTATTCAAAGACGAAATCAAAAAGTAATTGAAGAAGCACCAAGGTAAAATTAAATTGCATGTAAGTTAATTTATAAATTAATGCAAGTTTAATATAATTCTAGTATGTCTGAAATAGTACTCTGAAGTTCCTAATAAAGCAAAGGCTTTATGAAATGCAAACAATATATCTTATTTAACAATTAACTATGTAAACTTTACTAAGTTTTTGGGATTGATAGTAGATGAAAATTTAAGTTGGGAAATTCACATAAATGTGTTGACAAGAAAGCTCAGTAAAATGTACTATTTAATTAGAGCAGTCAAATGTATGTCTAGCTCTAAGATTCTTAGAGCAGTTTATTTTGCATATATCCATAGCTTATTGGTATATGGTATAATTTTTTGGGGAAATTCTAAAGACAGCATTAAAGTGTTCAAACTACAGAAGAAAATGATTAAAATCATAGCAGATCTGCCGAGTAAAACTAGTTGTAAGCCATACTTTAAGAAATTAAATATTTTACCTTTGCCATTATCTATAATACTACTAGTACTAAACATAATTTATTTATAAATTCACACGAAACAAAAATTTATGAAAATAGTTTCGCATATGCTGACTTACATCTGTACAACAAGCTACCTGAATCCGTAAAAAGTACTAAACCATAGCAAAAATTTAAGAGAATGTTATTAAACTTTTTAAAAGAACACAGTTTCTATAGTGTAGATGAATTTTTAAATTTGTAAATATTGTACTACTTCAAATTGTAAATATTTTAAATATTCTTGTTGACATATCCGATAACACGTATATGTTCTAATGGATGAAAATGAATGAATTAAGTTAACTGATAGAAATTAATCATTCCTCCATACTAGCCATATATAGGCTAAGGTTTTGGATAGATAGAGTCAACCTGAAAAATTCAATGCCATTGTCGGGTTCAAATCCTGGCCATAGTATTGAATTTTTCAGGTTGACTCTATCTATCCAAAATATATCTTATGTTTATTTTCTCTATCACTTAAAGTAGAAGCAGTAATGCATTTTATCCAAAATGTTATCATAGTAACACAGTGGCTATGGTCCAAGGTTATTAGGATGTCAGTACTGTAAGATAAATATAAATCAGTAGCACTTTCACTCAATATGAAACAAACATTTTTAGGATCACATTTGTAGTTATGCCTGTCTAAGAGCAGAATTATTAAAAAGACAGAAAAATTGTCTGTTAAATCAGCTGCATTTATTTTGAAACAGCAAGGTGAAGATTTAAAGGAAATCCCACCTCCTCATTTTTAACTGTTTGTAACACATTGGAAGTATTAAATTATAGATGAGTCGTATTTTTTACACAGTGTAAAGACTGTGAAAAAATTTACATAGGGAGGACAAAAAGAAACATAGGCACTAGAAAGAAAGAACACTTCAGGCACTTAAGATACAAAAATATTGATAAGTCCGCAATAGCAGCTCATTTCTGGTCTGAAAATCATGAAATTGAAGATAACACAGAATTACTAAAATACGTACAAAAACATAGTGAACTCGTCATATGGGAGAGGATATACATAGAAAAACATAAAAACCAACTAATGAATTTTGAAATCCCGCTAGAAGAGAATCCCACATTTAAGTTCATCACTAAACCCACAGATGGCAGCAGCAACCCCAGAATTACCCACACCGCTGGATCTAACTTCAGTCGCACAAGAGCCGTAGATGCAAGCGATGATTTGCAAAACATGTCCTCAAAATAGGTACGAAAGTGAAGCAGATGTGTAAAAAATATGACTCATCTATAATTTAATAATTTTTCGCTTCACTGTGGTGTTCCAATACAGTTAAATCTCGATACATTGGAAGTAATTTTACAATATTATAAACAGTACACTTTGAAATGCTGAATGCTTCCTGCTAAGCCTTTACTTCTTTTAATTTATTGCAAACAGTGCAAGCCACCAAGCCCAGCATATATAGACCTATATTTTAGGAACCTGACTGTTCTTTCACCTTATATATTACTTGTGCCATTTATTTATGTCAAGGATTTTGTGAATGAATTTTTCTGCTGTTGACTTCACTGCTCATTATTAGTTGTTGGAGGATGTGTCACTTTCATTGTTAGCAGAAGCCATCCTTGGTATTGCAGTAGGTGACTATAGAATTCCTTCTTGAATATTAATGTGATGAGTTGGCTGCCTCTCTTGAGAGTTTCAAATTGCGAGTTTCATAAATCATACAATGTACTTTTCTAGCCTTTTGGATCATTATTTTCTCCATCTCTACTTCACTTTTTAGTAATTCTATCTTTCACTATGTTAATTGTTTCCAAGTGAGGTACTTTATTGCATACATAATTTATAGGGTTTCCCTTTTATGTGCTATTTCTTTCCCAAAGTTGTTGCCTTGTAGTTTTTCTACACCTCTCAAGCAGTTTTCCCAGTCTTGTTCTGTTACCTTGTCAATTTCTTTTGAATAAGACATTTCATGTCAGTCATTTTTAAAGTATTATTTCTGTTTGCAACCCTCTCTTTTATTTGAGTCCACACTAACTCAATTGGACTGTACTGACAGTGGTAAGGGGGAAGGCAGATTACCTTGTGTCTCATTTCAATTGCAGATTGATCCAGCTGATACAGTTTTTCATGGTTTTTAAATGGAAGAACTGAATAATACTGATTTGAACTCTCTAGAGTAAATAAACAAAGCATTCATAAACATAAGCAAATTGTGTTGGCTCATATTCTGCAATACAGCACTTTAGAGGTTAATGGGAAGTGTACTCTTTGCTCTCTCCCAAATTTAACAAACACCTTGACTTATTCAAAGCAATTCTTTTAGCATATCATGTTAATAGTTCAAGTTTCAGTTCTGGGTAACTACAAATATACGAGGCATGTTTTTTAAGTCAGTACCGTTTTTGAATTAAGAAAGATGTGCATAGATATCGCAAAAATTTTATTTTTACATGAAAGCCTGTACCTTAATCTACTTTTCTACATAATTTCCGTGAATATTGAGGCACTTGTCATAATGTGGCACCAGTTTTTTAATACAATCCTCATAAAATTCTGCCCCTGACATGTTAACCACTGTATCACAACTGTTTTGACCTTGTTATCATCTTGAAGACACTGACCGCCCAGATGTTTCTTCAAGTACAGGAACAGATGGTAGTCGCTGTGCGCCAGATCAGGGCTGTATGGAGGATGATCTAGAGTTTCCCATTGAAAAGATTTGATGAGATCTTTGGTCCGATTAGCCACATGTGGACGGGCATTGTCATGCAGCAAAACAATACCCTTACTCAACTTGCCACGTCTTTTGTTCTGGATTGCACAGCACAGATTGTTCAATGTCTCACAATAAGATGCTGCATTGATTGTCTCATTACGAGGCAGAAACTCCACTAGCAATACTCCTTTTCTGTCCCAAAAAGCTGTGCACATGATTTTCCGGGCAGAAATTGTTTGCTTAAACTTCACTTTTGTGGGTGATGATGAATGTCGCCATTCCATGGATTGTTGTTTCGATTCTGGTGTGACGTAGGCCACCCATGTTTCGTCACCAGTAACAATTTGGTCTAAAAAATCTTCACCTTCATTGTGGTACCGCTCAAGGAAAGTCAATGCACTACCTAAATGTTGGGTTTTGTGCAAATCCGTCAACATTTTCGGAACCCAACGTGAACACAGTTTTCGGTACTTCAAGTTCTCGGTCACAATGTGATACAAAACACTACGAGTATATTGAGGAAAATAGTCGCACAATAATGCAATTGTAAAGCGTCTGTTTTCTCTCACCTTCTCGTCCACTTTCTGCACCAAATCTTCAGTAACGACCGAAGGACGCCCACTCCGTTCTTCATCATGCACATTTGTGTGGCCATCTTTAAATGCTCTCATCCATTTCCTTACCATTCCATCACTCATAATGTTTTGTCCGTAAACTTCACAGATCTCACGATGAATATTGATCGGTTTTACGCCTTTAGCAATAAGAAATCGTATAACAGCCCGCACTTCACAATCGGCGGGACTCACGATTGTCGGAGGCATCTTAAACACTCAGTAACCAACGTATACAATGAAGAATCAGACTGTAATGGCGTCAGTGCCTAGACAAGAGATGTAGTTAACCAGCGCGCATGCGCAGAACGCCGACCGTAGCGCTGCTGCGGCGGAATCGCAAAACCGTACTGACTTAAAAAACATGCCTCGTACTTACACACATATATAAATACATACCAACCAGTAAAGATGTTCATTATAGTGCGTACTTTGCAATGCATCATTATAATTTATTAGTATTTTATTTGTATTATGCAAACTATTTGACCTAAAAATATGGGGCTTTTACAGTTGTCTTACACCCACCTTCCTCGTGGGTCACCTTTTGCAAAATTTGAATTTCTTTCTTAGTGCAAATAGTATTTTTTAGAGATGGATTCGCTTGGTACTTGTCACACCCCCTTATGAGGAATGTGTTATGACAACACCGCAGGACTGTAATTGGTTTCTGGTTTGGGAGCATTCAAGAACAAATGTCATTCCATTTGAAAGTCACAGTAATTCTATGAACAATGATATAAATTGATTTTTCGGTTCTTTTTTTCCGTTTAAAGACCATATGCTCTATGTTATTATTTTCCCTTTCCCCTACACATTCTTCTATACCCTCTAGTTGATTTTGATAGAGAAAAACTGATGTAAGACAAAATGAGAAGACTGACATAAAATGAAATAATAAAATCGAGTTAGAGAGGATAAGGGAAATATCATGAAAATTGAGTAATAAGAGCAAATTGGAATAGATAAGTTGAGAAGGTTGCAAAGTGAATAAACAGGGAAGGTAAGAATAGAAATCAAAGAAGAGAATGGGAGCAGGTTAGATTAGAGAAAATGTAGGAAATGAACATGCCCAAATGGAAACTGGAGAACGGGAAGATCACCATACACATGGCGTTTGGTTGTACTCATATGGAAACCTAAGATAAATTAAAGTAAAATTGTAATATGCATAAATGTAATGTAGTTGATACATTCGTTCATTCATATTGTGTTATCAAAGTGTATGAATTATAATAATTACATTTTGTGCAACTACTTGTAGTGATATTGAACTAATTTAGGGCAATTTTTTTTTATTGTTAGTATTCTACAGGGCTTTGTTTTCAAACTGAAATGCCATATTAGATTCCATTTCATTTGTGAAATAAAATTATCTCATTTGAAATTTTAATATGTTATCATAAGGGCATTAGTATAACTCCCATATAGTTATTTATTAAGTGCACTGGCTGAGTACTTAAATATAGTATAGGTTAGAGTTCAGAGTATTTACAAATTTGAAAAGTCACTGCTTTTCTCAGAGCATAAATAAACATGTATATTAGCATACAATAATAAACTACATTTGCTGATATGAAAAACAGATATTTATATGAGGAAGGTAATGATTTTTCTGAATGCAATGTAACTTAGAGTGATAATTCAATGTATGACTCTTTCATTTAAACTTATAAAAATATTCTTTAATATATAAAAATTTAAGTGTTACAATTAAAATTTTGTCAATTCAATTCAAAATAGAGTTAATACATACTTTTGTTTGTTAGTGTGTTTTTAAATGAAAGGACTAGGGCAGCTATGGGTCAACAAGCTGTATCACTTTGTAAGCAATTAGGATATTACTCAGCTGGTACAGTGGAATTCTTAGTGGATTGTCAGCAAAATTTCTACTTTTTGGAAATGAATACTAGACTTCAGGTTGAACATCCCATTACTGAATGCATCACAGGAGTGGACTTGGTTCATCAGATGATTCGTGTTGCTAAAGGTATACTAACTTTTTGAGTTTGATCTATGAGTCACTATGTTTACACTCAAACTTCACTTACTTGTTGTTGTATAATTGAAAGGTTTTCAAGATCATTCGATCTCATCCTCAGCTGTTTGGTGACTAAATGAACATTCCTCTTCTTCCACTACTACGGAACTCCGATCACTCTGCCATCTGGTGTCAGGGGCACTAAGTTTTAATACGCCCCTCTCACATCACTTGCTACAACAACAAAATTTCAAAATGCTGGGTAGCTTTCTGTAATTTATGTCCTCCAACATTAAGTCATTTTGAACAATGAATGAAGTGGTTGAAATGATACTCAAATGAGTCTGGGGTCCATGGAACTTATAGAGTTACCTGATATTTGTCTATCAGGATAAGGGAAAACCCTGGAAAAAACTTATCCAGGTAACCGAGATTCAAACCCGGGACCTTTTGAACGTGAGGTAGACATGCTACCATCTATGCTACCGAGGTGGGCAAAATGCTGAGTAGTGCATTTGGCAAAGTATGAAGTAGAACTGAAAGTAAAATTTAAAGCATGAAAATTGCCAAGTTTGTTGTATGTCTGTAGATTAGTAGGCAGTAGAAAATGTAAAGTTCCTTAAGTAAAACTGATAAAATTTGAAACAGAACTGAACTGTTTTGGAATTAAAATTCAAAATTAATCTCAGGAAATTGTTAAGTTACCTTTATAATTGTAGAATTCTTGCAATGGCAAATCTAAGCTCTTTAAGGAAAATTCATAAAGAATGAAATATACAAATGACGAGCTGATTTTATAATTCTCTTAAATTTATACATTTACATACATGAATTTTAGTTATTCAAATTTCACAAAATCTCTAATGATCTTTAACATGATTCCATAATATACACGTCTTTAGGACACAAATTGGTTTATCTACTGTGGGCTTAAACTGTAGTAATAATGATATGACTCAAGTTACAACTAGAGTACAAGAAACAGGAATCCTAATTGTGCCTGATTTGATACAAAGGTAATTACGTCACCAATACCACCAGTTTGCATTAACAGCAATCAAATATAAACAAGCCTTTTGTTCCAGAAAATTTATTCATGAAGAATGATTGAAATTAACATTTTTCTTACTTTTCTACATATTTACCCATTTGTTCCAATGGATGGGCAGTTTTTAACGCCAGTTAAAAAAAAGTATGAGGACGTGTGCAAAGCCAGTTGCGCAAAGTCTTTCACCTCCTCATTGGTTGTGAAACGAGAGTGTCTCCTCATCCTCCAAGAGCGTCTTTGATTGGACTAAATATGAAGAAGTCACATGGTGAGAGGTCTGGACTGGTGGAAGGGCAGTCCAGTGCATTTCATCCAATTTTTGCTGTGTTGCTGCTGCGATGTGTGGTCTGGTATTATCTGCAGAATCAACACATTTCTGATCGGGCTACTGCGACGTTTTGACCAGAAAGCAACTCGAACTTGGACAGTACTACTACTAGTACACTACTACTGACAGTAGTAGGCAGCATTATTGGTCCATCATCATTCTCCTTTTTGTTCGAGGAAATCAATAAGAAGGATACCTTTCAAGTCCCAGAACACTGTGGCCAAAACTTTCCCTGCTGACAGTCGTGACTTGGCTTTCACCGGCGGTTGCTCTCCCCTCCTCCTCCACTCCAGACTGGCCCTCTTTGATGTGGGTATGTAATGATGCACCCATGTCTCATCACAAGTGATGATTCTGTCCAGAAAAGCATCACCTTCCTCTTCATAGTGCATGAGAAGCATGCGACACATTTGAACTCGCACTGCTTTCTGTTCTGCAATGAGATACCGCAGAACCCAACGAGCTGACACTTTTCTCAATTTCAGCTCCCTTCAAATGATTGAATGGACACTTCCATAGCTTATGAGAAGTTGTCGACAAATCTCAAGCACTGTGATGTGGCGATCCCCTTCAATGATGTCTTGAACAGCTTGGATGTTTTCTGGATTGATGCTGGTGCATGGACGGCGAGGGTGGGCAAAGTTTTCAACATGTTCACGTCCTTCATTAAACTCATGGCACCAATGTTTAACTCTGGATCATGAAAGGGTTCTTTCCCCAAACTGTGGGAGTAACCGATGGCAAATTTCAGGTGCACCAAGATTTTCATTGACAAGAAACTTGATTATCACTCGTTGTGCAACAGCTGGATACACCTCTCTCTGACATCTCGTCAGTAACTGAGGGACAGAGCCAAACAAGTTCCCAAGGCCACTATCCCCTTCCAGGGACCCCACTGCATGTGCTGTAAAAGCCTCGAACCCATATGGCACTCTATGCGTGCGCAGTAAACAAAGGCCTGTTAATATTTGATTGCCCCTCGTAATGATTCAAGCTTACCCTCGTAAAGAAACTACCTATTAAAATCACACTCACTCTTAAAACTATCTCCATGGAAAGTATAAACTTGAAAGAAGCGTAGGGACAGTGAAGCACAAACTAGTACAAAATTGAATCGAGAATATATTGACACATTGCTTCACTCACACTGTTTATTCACAGGACATGTTTCAAGAGCTCTTGCTCCTATCCTCAGCTGATACTCGACTAGTGTAAGTTGTAGTGGTTTCTTCTTTCTCCGTATTGTCAATAGATGGCGTGATGTACTTGTCAAAGATGTCCGGTGGTGGAGTTTCAAAATTCATGACTCTATGACGATTTTTGTTAATGAAGATTTTTTCCCATACGGAAAGGTCTATGGGGTGATTAACGTATTTTATTAGAGATGTTTCCAAATTGATGTCATGTCTAGTATTCAAAAAATGAAAAGCCACTGCTGATTTTTCTGTTTCACCATTTTTTCACGTTAATCACCCCATAGACCTTTCCGTATGGGAAAAAATCTTCATTAACAAAAATCGTCATAGAGTCATGAATTTTGAAACTCCACCACCGGACATCTTTGACAAGTACATCACGCCATCTATTGACAATACGGAGAAAGAAGAAACCACTACAACTTACACTAGTCGAGTATCAGCTGAGGATAGGAGCAAGAGCTCTTGAAACATGTCCTGTGAATAAACAGTGTGAGTGAAGCAATGTGTCAATATATTCTCGATTCAATTTTGTACTATCTCCATGGAAACATCCCTCTAACAGAAAATAATTACGTACACAAACACACATACACCAAGAAACTCCACACTGCCAAGATACTTGCTGAATTAAACAAAGCTAAAACAAATTTTAAAATTTTGAAAAAAGACCATTCCTCCTGCAGTCATCCAACTGCCATGATGTTCTTGTAATCAGAGTCTTTAGTACTCCAGAACCCAGAAACTTACACCATTCCTATCTTATTGCAACTGTCATGAAGCAAGAGTAACCTGGTCATTTTCAATTTTAGGAAAAGCGATGGCATTTCATCTCAAAACTTCTGATGAGAATTTTCAGTAGCTATTTGAAAAAAAAATATTCAGTGCCAACAGGTGCTGAAAGTGGAAGGTTTAGCAGTAGAAACCATTACTTCCATTTTCCATTTTGTATCTTTGAGGTTGAAAATGGAAGCAACGGCTTCTGAAACTAGTCCCTCAATAAATAAACATGTAAGTGACAATTTTTAAAAACTAACTACAAATAGTTTTTTCAATTAGTTTTTACAGCTTTTTATTTTCAACAGGGCATTCACTGAAACTAAAGCAGAAAGATATTCCTAGAAGAGGATGGGCAATAGAGAGCAGAGTGTATTCTGAAGACCCATACAAGAACTTTGGTCTTCCATCAGTTGGAAGATTATATAAATACATAGAACCATTGCATATACCAAATGTAAGTAATTATTATTATTATTACTGCATTGAATATGAATGTATTTTATATCATAAAGAAAATGAAGATGAACAACATATACGACACGAGGGGGTGTCATAAAGTTTTAATTATCATTTAAAAATCATTTTAAACTATCATTTAAAAAATGTGATAGAGAGTTTGTGTTGATATGTGCTTGTTAGCTCTTCTCTATGTAGTCAACATTCAGATTTACACATTTTTTCCAGCATTTCTTGACCTTCCGAATACCTTCATTGTAGAAGTCTGCAGAATTCGCTTCAAAGCACTCTTCCACTTCATTAATGACGTCATTTGTGTTGTCAATTCGGCAATGATGCAACGGATTCTTCATTTCTGGGAACAAGAAAAGGTCACTCGATACGAAATCGGGCAACTAAGGTCTCAAAGCCTTGTTTTGTTAACTGCAACTTGAGATAAATGAGCTGGTGCATTGTCAGCCAGTAGGTGAACACCTTTGGAGAGCATACCGCGCTGTTTCTTAATCAGATTTGCTCGTAAGTTGTCCAGAAGATTGCAGTAGTATCTACCAGTGATGGTTTGACCCTTGGCAAGATAATCTGTAAGGATGACTCCACGACAGTCCCAGAAAACTGAAAGTATGACCTTCCCAGGTGCCTTTTGCACCTTTGCCTTTTTGGGAGGGGATAATCAGCATGTTTCCATTCCATGCTCATGGTTTTTGTCTCTAGACCATACTGTCTTGAAAGGTCACGCCGTGTTAACAAAGTGTAACCCACCATGCAGACACCTTAGACATATGCAGTTCGTCATGAATAATTTTCCATACTCTACCATAACTAAGATGTGTCTCATTCATGATCATTTGGTTGGTTTGCTCTTCTGTCTTCCAGTATTAAACACTCCACTTTCTTCACTGTGACAGCTGACGGTCTACCAGCTCTTGGCTCGTCTGTCAGAGACATGTGACCAGTTTGAAAATTCCTTTTCTACCTCACAATAGTGTCATACGATGGGAAATCATTTCCATAAACAGCCGTCATCTCATCATGGACTTCCCGGGCAGTTCTGCCCTTCAAATGCAGGAACTTGATCACACAAGTCTCAATTTTCTCCATCTTACACCTCAGTCACTTCTGGCACTCACTGCAGAAAAACAAAAGGTCTCAAATCACTGAAACTACCAACATTATGTCCCGAGGGATCAACGATGTCACTGAAAAATTTTCATCACTCTAGCATCAAAACTACTGGGCGATAATTAAAACTTTACAACACCCCCCTCGTAAGTTTATGCACAATATTTTATTTGCTAAAAAATTTACTTTTGCTTTAAATTAGCTCTTAAACACAGAATCAGTAGTACAAACTCTTCACGTTGAATTTGGAATGAGTCACCTATCTTGAAAAACCTTCACATACTAAGGTTTTAAAACTGATGCTGATAAGTTAGTCATTAAAAACAGAATCAAACACAAACAGTTTAAGTTTTCTTCATGTTGAATTTGATATAATTTATTGGAAGACATACGAGTCAGTTGGAGAGTTTAATGTCTTGCTGGCATGTTGGCCTTGGTAGCTCAATGACTAAGAGCAACTGGATGGAGATCAAAACCCAACTATGGCATTGAATTTTTCAGTCTGACTCTACCTATCCAAATTTACATTATCCTTACGCAAATCTTCACTTGCTAAGTTTTTAAAACTGTAATGCTTTCAAGGGCATTCATCTTCATCAACAGCATTTGGGAGACACAACCAAGTTAGCTATTAAAAGTGAAACACTACAAATAGTTAAGTTTTAAAAACTTAGTAAGTGAAAGTTTGTGTAAAGGTAGAATCAACTCATTCCATATTCAACGTAAGTATTAAAATTGATGATTTTCAGGTGCGATGTGATAGTGGAATTGAAGAAGGAAGTGAAATCAGTATTTATTATGATCCAATGATTTGTAAACTTGTTTGTTATGGTGAAACAAGAAAAGAAGCTATAGAAACCAGCATCAAGGCTTTAGATTCATATGTAATTAGAGGTAATGGTATTACATCTACAAAATACATAGAGTTCTAACTCATAGCGTTTAGTTTTTTAATAAGTGCTAAATGACCAGGATTTTGGCATAGGGTTTTCTCTTCCTTTTTGACTTAGGGAACACATATAAGGCAAAAAGGGTATAGATGGAATCCATTTAGGAAAAAACACTACATACTGTAATTAATTAAAAATAATATTGTTTTAATCTTCAAACATTTGTTTTGGTAGAGAAAGAAAGCTTTATACATATTTTGTGACTTCTTATTCATGTATCTATCACATTAATAAGGCAAGGAAAGTGTTAACTTTAAAGAGAGTCGATTAAAGACACTAAACAACACTTACTTTTAAATTTTTCCGGAACATGTTTCTGAGGCTTTGCCTCTATCATCAGCCGGCTCTTGAAATATAAAAGAACAACAGCTAATCAACACTGTCTTCAGTATGTCTAGTTCTACCACATTTCAAAGTTCTGCTTTTACATAAATGGCAACTTTCACTAATGTTAGTTAAGGCATTGAAAGTGATGAAGCTAGGGTCTAGCATATGATTCTACTGCATAAACAATTGGAATCTCATTAAAACATACAATTTATATCAAATACAATTCTAGGATGCCCAAAGAGATCACTGGATGCTAAGTCAGAATGTATAATGGATGTTTCAAGCATTCCCAATAAAATGTAGCTTTTGTGTTTGTTTTGCTATGTGAGAGTAGGCATGTCATTGAGAAGAATCACATATGCTGTCAAAAATGTAGGTCATTTATGGCAAATACCCTGGGGTTGCCATAGAGTGGTGCAGTACAATACAGCATTCACAATCTCACTGTGAAGCTGGAATTTCAGCAGTATGACATCTTGCATGTCCCAATACACATTGAGCATAACCTTGTTTGCCCACGTTGGTAGCGTAGATGGTAGCGTGTCTGCCTCATGTTCAAGAGGTCCCGAGTTCGAATCTCGGTCAGGGTGAGTTACCTGGATAAGGCTTTTTCTGGGGTTTTCCCTTAGCCTGAAAGACGATTATCGGGTAACTCTAAGCTCTATGGACCCTGGGCTCATTTGAGATCATTTCACCCATTCATTCATCGTCCATTATGACTTAACATTGGAGGACATAAATTTAAATTTAAAAAATCTTATTTTTTAGTTAATTGATGGAAATTAATAATTTCTTCACACTAGCCATATATAGGCTAAGGTTTTTGATAGATAAGAGTCAACATGAAAAATTCAATGCCATGGCAGGGATTTGAACCACGGATATCCTGGTTTCCATCCAGTTGCTCTAACCCATGACCAACTGTGCCGTCTTGACATTAAATTCTCCATTTGACTCATATATTTCCCTGGTAAACCATTAGGGGCACTCGCATTCGAGATACACCATTTGCGGCGACTTACTATTGTAAGCACTTGAGTCCAAGGCTTCATCATTTAACTTTTATTATTTTAGTCAATTGATGGAAATTAATAATTTTTTCACACTGGCCGTATATAGGCTAAGGTTTTTGATAGAGTCAACATGAAAAATTCAATGCCATGGCAGGGATTTGAACCACGGATATCCTGGTTTCCATCCAGTTGCTCTAACCCATGACCAACGTGACCTCCTGACATTAAATTCTCCATTTGACTCATATATTTTCCTGGTAAACCATTAGGGGCTCTCGCATTTGAGATACACCATTTGTGGCGACTTACTATTGTAAGTAGCTCAATGGGTTAGAGCGACTGGATGGAAACCAGGAGATCCGTGGTTCAAATCCCAGCCATGGCATTCAGTTTTTCATGTTGACTCTATCTATCAGAAAAAACCTTGTTGACTGACAGAATTGACTACTTTTTTGGGGGGAGGAGGCATGTCTTCAATCTATGGAGGATCGTTTGGATACTGGTTGAAAGTGGTGAAGCCAAGGCTTGTGCCTATAGCAGTTTGTGCCATGAAGTCCTCTCCTTCCTCAGAATGCCAATGGAGGTGATGCAAGGACAGATCCATTCTGTTCATTTAGTGTTCCACAGATAACTGATAGGGCACCCAAAGAAACGTCTGCTTCTTATGCATGCTGATGTAAGCAGTTCTATGTGGGCAAGCTGCAGCATGTACTATGTCATTGATATCACATGTCTGTCATTACAGATAATTTGTTCCACATGCTGCACTGTGACTTCACTTGACACCTCCGCAGGATAACAAAGATGCTCCTCATCTCTTATGCTTTGCCTTCCCATGTTAAACTTCTGTATCAAATTGAACACAGTTTTCCTTAAGAAATAGGTCTCACTAACATAGGACACATTTCGTGATGTACTTCTTCTTTAGACAAGACAAACGTTGAGGTCTACCTTTCCTCAGTAACCTAGAGGCCATTTGGTCTCGAAGTTGTTTCCACTAGGCAAATACCTATTTTATACAAGGCCCCCTTCCCCCTTTTGGATGAAAGTGGATATGCCACTTCCACACGTCAACCCTGCATGCATAACTACTGAACAACCTCTGTAGGAGTGCAGATGTTCTAGCTCACCTTGCTACTAGCTCAGCAGGCTAGTACCCAGGATATTTTCAAGTGTCCCTCAACCTCGTCTGGGTCGCCAGGCCATCCAAACGCACCCAATACCCACAGGTGTTGGAAGCCGCTACCACGACGAGTCCAAACCAATTCAAACAACTCCCTTTTGGATACTTCTAGTAATGTCAGAAGCACCACAAGTGCTAGGGTCCACAGTGCTGGCACCACAACAGTTGAAGGGGCTGGAAACCCTCACCTAAGGAGTCTTCTGTAGATACAACCCACTTGCTGTTCATGTGTACACTCGTGCAAAACACACACCATTTTCACCCACCCCACTTGCTGCCATTGACCACAGAACACCTATTGCCATTAACTGACCAAGTATATATGTAACAAGTGCCCACTATGATAAGCATATATATGCTGCCACCTGTTGACAAAATATATGTGCAGAATTTAAAACTGTTATACAGTAGACTGATGTTTGTGATTTACTTATTGGCTCTCCCTCATACATTACAAGAATTGAAACTGCTCTTAAAATTTGTTTTTAAATTCTGGTCTCAGTTACATCTTAACTCATCCATGAAACCTCACTTTTAATCCTTGTAAGGTAAATTAAGTGTTAATACTTTAGTTTTAATTTGTATTACAACTTCAGAAAATATTTTACTATCACTTTTAAAATTTTTCCTTGACATGTCTGTTACACAAAGAGAAGGGAAAGAGAATGAGGAAGAAATGTAAGGAAACAGTAAAATGGAAGAAAGAGAGGGGGGAGGGTGAGTGGGAAATGGAGACAATGAAAGAAAGAGCAAAAACTCTCTTAGATAGTACTATGATAAGAATTGAGCTTCAACTAGTAAAAACAAATAAATGCTTTATGCATCTTTTAATGCCTTAATATACAGTTCTCTATTAAACTTTGTTCTTTATTAGCTAGTCTGTGCAGTAATAACTGATACATTCCTTTTTTCAGGTGTGACACACAACATTCCATTATTGAGAGATATCTTGACAGAAAAACATTTTGTTAAAGGTGATATAACAACAAATTACCTTCCTGAAATATATCCTCAAGGCTTTAAAGGAAGGAAACTTTCAACTGTGGACAAGCAGCATATAATGGCTGTTGCAGCATCCTTATATTGTAGGTTAACTCTTAGAGCTTGTACATTCCTAAACCAAAGGCCATCTACTGCCAAGAGTGTAGAACCTAGCAAATGGAACTTGGTTGTATCTATCCATGAAGATGAAATGAATTGTGTGGTTGAAAGGGTTAACGATAAATTTCTGGTAAGAACTTTGTTTCACAAAATATGGAAAATTACTGATAAAATATTTCATGTAGGTACACATGCAATTACAGAGTGAACAAAAAGTATGAAAAGTTGTATATAACATGATAATTTTGAATATTTATTTTTAAAATGTGAAACACTGAATTTGGTGTATATTTCATTTTTTGGGGCATAAGCTGCAACTCAATCAGCCCACTCCATAATCTGCTGTTCTATCAGTCTCCACTCTGCTTGAAGTGCAGCCTGAAGATCTGCCAATAACTTGGGAAATTGACCCTTAGTATGCATCCTAGTTTTGGGCTATCTGCTGACCATTCTATACAGTCAATCCCAACTATATCCACAAACTCAGAAAGTGGCCCGCCTCAGTAGCGTAAATGGTAGCGTGTCTGCCTCACGTTCAAGAGGTCCCGAGTTCGAATCTCGGTCAGGGCAAGTTACCTGGATAAGGGTTTTTCCGGGGTTTTCCCTTATCCCCAAAGACAGATGTTGGGTAACTCTAAGCTCCATGGACCCCGGAATCATTTGAGTATCATTTCACCCATTTCATTCACTGTCTGATATGACTTAATGTTGGAGGACATAAATTACAACAACAACAACAACAAAAAACTCTCAGAAACACGCGGAGCAATGTGTGGACAAGTGTTATCATATATAAGGATAATGTTGTTGCCTATAAGGATGCAAAAAAACAGTTCATGATCATCAATAACTTCCTCGGTGCACTAATTAGTTATAAATGACTGATTCTTTATGAATAAAGTTCCATATTTGCTTCTCTGCTGATCCCCTACTCAGTCCATACTGGAACCTACATTGAAAGACGTCTTTAAAGAGAAAGGATGCAGGCCTTTTCTAAACTCTTACTCTCTCATCTGGTACTCTCATATACAACTTGCTTTCTTCCATTAAGAGCACTGTGCTCCATTACTATTTAGTAAGTTTTGATGTTTTCAAGCAAACTGCATTTGAGAGATGTGATGTCCCTGATCACCAGTGGCCCTTTTGCATGTGTCTTGTACTGTAAATTTGCTTCACACAGCTTCCTTCTAACTATCCTTTCACTGATGTTACATATTGCATTTGCTACAAACTAACAACAAAAAGGTAACTAATCTCTTATGTTATATATTCGACTGTATGATTTAAATGTATCTGTGATTAGTTAGAATATAGATTTTCCCCAAAAAGACAGTTTATTGGAGCAACAAAAATGTGATGCATGAGTTTCTTATACCATAGTTAGAACATGTTTCAGAGTAATTTTGTACAGGCCCAGTTTATTACATATGTATCTAATGTAATTTTCTCTTTCAGGTTCACATTGACAGTGATACTTTTGCTGTAAAAGACAATTTCAATCTTGCTAGCCCACTAATACAAACAAATATAAATGAAAAAGAAGTGGTTATGCAGCTAATTTCAAAATCTGAAACTGGAAATTTTCGTATTTCGTAAGTAAATTGTATACATGCAAATTTTATGTTTGATACATTATGATAGTTAATTGATTGAAATTGAATATTTGTTCACACTAGCCATATATAGGCTAAGGTTTTTGATAGATAGAGTCAACATGAAAAATTCCATGGTTCAAATCCCAGCCATGGCATTGAATTTTTCATGTTGACTCTATCTATCCAAAACCTTAGCCTATATATGGCTAGTGTGAAGAAATAATTAATTTCCAGCAATTAACTAAAATAATAAGAGTTAAATGATGAAGCCTGGTACTTAAGCACTTACGATAGTAAGTTGCCACAAGCGGTGTATCTTGAATGCAAGAGCCCCTAATGGTCTACCGGGAAAATATATGAGTTAAATGAAGAATTTAGTGTCGTGACGGCAAGTTGGCCATGGTAGCTCAATGGGTAGCTCCTGGACGGAAACCAGGAGCTCCATGGTTCAAATTCCGGCCATGGCATTGAATTTTTTATGTTGACTCTATCTATTATGATAGTGTTTCAGAACCAATGTTTAATGTAAAAAGTAAAAGTTTTAAAATAAGTTCTCTAATTCAAAAAAGTATGAACTATAGCAACTTGAAGTGTTTATAAAAATTGAATCTTACATCCGCAGAGGCAAACGGTAACTCTGGAATAAGGACAGCTTTCTATCCTAAGTTTTTATCATATAATGTAACTCCAATATTCAATAGGGTACAATAACAAGGCAGGAAGGCTGTGCAACAGCTAGTTACTACAAAATTGATAAATTGTGTAGTTGTGAGGTCTCCCTACACTAATTATTCATAATAAGCTCTTGGCCCTGAATCAGGTTCTCCAACTTTAGAAACCCAAATGTTCTAATGGTGTCAATGAAGGGACAGAAAAGAAATTGGCATTTTACGGAATAAAATATAATTTGTGGAACGCATACATCTTGGATGTCACATTTTACTAGAGAAGAAAAGCCTCTTTCCAGAAAGTGTAGGTTTTGAGAAGCAGAAAAAGAAAGGAAAACATATTTATACACATATCCATATATACACATGGTTCATATGAAGTGAGGTAAAACAAACAAATTGATCAGTATAGAACAAAAATAGTAACCTTTAAAAAAGATTTGAACATATTTTCATGGCAGCAGAAAATGCGTCCTATAAAGGAATTAAGTGTGAGTCATCATATTCCACCATTTTTGTTGTTTGCAAAAACCGGAACATTCAAGGACGGTTGCTGATATCATGAGTCAGCAGTAGCCCTTTTGTTGTACCATGCTGGTGTTCCAAACCATTTGATTTTGGCAGATCTGGAAGGTACAACTTTGGCGGTGTTCTTTTCCTTCAGTTCAAGAGGTTTTGGTTTCCCGAATGTTTCGTCTGTGACCAGCAGGAAAGGGCAGTGCAAAAGCCAGCCTGCATTCATTGCAGTTCATTGAGTTGACCAGTTAGTATCAGAGTTGTGAATCAGCTGGTCGGAACAATTGTCAGTTAAAAGACAGTATTGGTCTACAAGCAGTTCAAGCAGCTTAAGATGGGTGTGCAACAGAGATATAAATGAACATTAGACTGATATGCTTACTTTGTTTATTTGTAAAAATTGAGTGTACTTTTAAGCTAGTAATGTGCTAACAATTCTAGTGACAAACTTTGATGCAACTTTGTACTGTCATTTTAGTCATAATATATAAAGATTAGTTAGTGAGCTAAGAATGTAAATAAAAACAAAAAGTCATCAAAGAACTACAAACTCAAGTTAGAAAGCTACAAGAGGGGAGAAACACAATTCTAATAAAATAGCTGCTATAGAAGGAGTTATTGCTGCAGCTGCTGTAGCTTCACAGCTGCTCTCAGATGTGGGCAAACAAAAAAATAATAGTACAAGCTAGTTTATTAAATCCAAACTTAATGAAACAATAGAATCTATCACAGTGTTGTTGGAATGTAAAATAAACCCAACAGAAATCAAGGTTTGTGTTAGTTCTTTGAAAGCTATAAGGGACCAAAGGCTGATTGATAATTTCATTCTGAAAGCAAACTGAAAGTTATTCGGTTTGAAAAAGAAACAAAAAAAAATTGAAAAATATTTAACCTATTTCCTGAAATGTCTCCAAACTCCAAAATTTATATGTAATTTTCCATAATTACAGTTGCAGAGAAAATACAAGGGTAGTCCAGAAAGTAAGTTCTGTTTCAATTTATCTCCGTTGCAGCGCTGCGATCACAGTTCCACACATGTGCAGTAGACACTCTGTATCAAGGAGAAGAAACATGCGCCTTTGTGAGATCGCTGTCAGCCACATATGCTTTGTTGCGCTTGTTTACAATGTCAGTGTTGATTGAAAATCAACTTGAGTCCCAGGCTTCATCATTTAACTCTTACTATTTTAGTTAATTAATGGAAATTAATCATTTCTTTACACTAGCTGTATATAGGCCAAGGTTTTTGATATAGTTAACATGAAAAATTCAATGCCACGCCCGGGATTTGAACCATGGATCTCCTGGTTTCTGTCCAGTCGCTCTACCCATTGAGCTACCATGGTGAGCTTGGCGTCACGGCATTAAATTTTTTCAAGTACTTACTATAGTAAGTCCCCACTAACAGTGTATCTCGAATGTGAGAGCCACTTGTGGTTTACGAGGGAAATGTATGAGTCAAATGGAAAACAATGTCATGATGGTAAGTTGGCCATGGTAGCTCAATGGGTTAGAGCGACTAGACGGAAACCAGGAGATCCGTGGTTCAAATGCTGGCCGTGGCATTGAATTTTTCATGTTGACTCTATCTATAATTTTGTTTGTTCTAACCTCCTCCACCCTATGTGTAATGAAAATGCCTTGTTTTACCCTTTCTGTAATGATTAACTGATCCTTTCTTACTTTCAGGTATCAAGGAACAACTTTCACTTTATCAGTTCTAAGTGAAGAAGCAAATAGGTTTTTAAAAATGATGCCTAAGAAACCTCAGGTTAGTATTTAGATTATAAATGACAGTAAATTGCTAAACTTTAAAAGTAAACTAAAGAGGTGCATAAAAAGTAGCAAAATAGGATACAATTAATTAATGTAATAACTTTCATGCTGAACAGAATGATGCCACAAAAAATATATCATCACCTATGCCTGGAGTAGTAAAATCTGTTTCTTGTGAAGTTGGACAGGAAATATCCGATGGGCAAGAAGTGTGTGTGATTGGTAAGTAAAAGCAGTCTGGAAGAAAACTGTGTTCTGAAAAAATTTACCATATTCTTACATTATACTTGAAATAAGCACTGAAATAACTACTTGAAATAAGTTCCTGAAGTTGGCTATATAATTATGTGATATTTGGAAGAACTTAGTAACAGTGACGCCCATATTAATTCTTAAAACAATTTGGAGTCAGTTTTTTACACATTTTTATTTTTTGAGCGACTACTTTCAGGAGCGGTTGCTTCCATTTTCAACTTCAAAGGTCTGACTGTCATCTGTAGTTATCTTTGGATAACTTTCTGATGCATCATTTATAATTACGAGAAACAGCACAGGACCTATTACCGAGTTGGGACCCCTTTTTTATATCTGTAGTATATGTTTGCTTTCCTCTAACTGATATTAATTTTTTATGATCCTTTAAGTGATTTAAATATATTTAAGCCCCATTCCCTTTAATCACATATTTTATCAACTTTTTAAAAGTGAGTCATGTTGAACATAGTCAAAAGCTTTACTAGGCTGTAAAGAGAGTCCTAAACCAAGCTCCTTCTTCAAAAATTTGGTAAATTTTTCTATAAACGTATTAACTGCTAGTATTGTAGATTTTCCCCTCCAATATCCAAATTGATTACTGAAAAATAAATGTTGTGTTTCAAATAAATATTGTAATTGATCTTTTACAACACATTCCATAATTTTTGTCATAGTAGAAATTACTGAAATGGATCTACAGCTACTCACACTATCTTGATCATCCTTTTTGAATGAGGTGCACTCAAGTTATAACACCTATTTTTGTTTCAGGACTAGGACCAGATAGGAACTTATAGTTTTCTTTAAAATGCACATAGACTCTTTGTGAATGCGTGACAGAGATGGCAGTACTGTACAGTGCATAAAACTCTTGTGGCAGCGACGAGAGTTAGGACTGTTTTTTATACTTAAAATGGCAATGTTTTCATTGCAAGAACAGCGTGTAATCATTCATTTTCTTCATTTTCATGGTGTGGCATCTACTGAAATTCATCTTCAGTTGAGTGAGGCATGTGGTGATGGTACCATGGATGTGTCTAATGTGTATTCCTGGGTGCGACACGGCCGTGCCGTGGCTCAGTGGTTAGACTGCTTGGCTCTCACCAAGGCGGCCAAGGTTCGATCCCAGGTGACCACAAAGTGAGTTTTGTGGTAGACAACATGGCGCTGGGGCAGGTTTTCTGCGGGACCTCCGTTTTCCCCCGCCATCTCATTCCACCGGTGCTCCATCTTCATCTCATGTATCATCAGTGTCACTGCCTGCGGTGCCATATGTAGTAAAAGCGGGCATTAAACACTACACATTTCATTTGGGTGCGACAGTTCAATGAAGGCAGAACATCGTGTGACAACAAACCAAGACAGTCACAGTCTCGTACCAACCGGTTTGACGACATGATCCAGTGAGTGGAGAGTATCATTTTGGAGGGTCGCCGATTGAGCATTGCAGACATTGCCTCCAAAATGGCCTCTGGCTCACATTCATAAAGAGTCCACGTGTGGTTTTAAAAAAAAAGCAGAAGTTCCTATCTGGTCACAGTCCTGAAAAAAATAAAATAGGTGTTATAATTTGAACATACTTCATATATTGGTGTTTCCTTTGAAAAGTTTAATGCTGTTGGGAACACTCCTCACTTAAGCATCTATTGATACAAAAGGTCAAAGGGGCCGAACATATTGTATAACTTTTTTATTGAAATTATTTGAAAGATCATAGATATCCTTGCTTGTTGAAGTCTTAAGCTTTTTAATGACTATTTGAACTTCTTCACCAGCCATCTCTCTAACTGAAAAAGTTTCATTATCTTTTTATGGCTATCCATCCTATATTACTCAAAGCAGTGTCACGGAATGAACTTACCTGTAAAATAAGGTCTTTTTTTAACTATATATTTTGAAAGCATCAAGATATCGCTGTTGTCAATTTTACCTGTTAAGAATTTATAATCAACCATGCTGTCTTACCTTTATTATCTGGTTTTTCTATCTGGATTTAATTTTCATGTTTCTTTTTACAATTAAAGCCATTCTATATAGTCTCCTATAGTCTTTTAGTATATTAAGCAGTCTCTTTATAAATATATCCTGAAGCATTTTGAGCCTGTTTTTCATTGTTTCAAGTCCTATACTGATTGTTCTCTTCTTTCCTTTGAAGTTTACTAGTCTTTTATATTCTTTGCAAGTGCTATCAAATACTTTGACAAATTTTTCAAAGAAAACCTCAAACATTTCCGTAGCTGTTCCCTAAATATTATAGATTATTTCTTCTCAGTTCACTAAAGCTAGGTTTTCCTTAAATTTATCTACAGTTTCGGAACTAAGGTCTCTAATTTCTTTAACAATGTTTATTTTTTAATATGTTTTTTCCAGTGATAACTTGAAAAGCTAAAACTTGATGATCAGGCATCCTATTGTGACTTTGTGGGTTCGTAAAATTAAATTCAAATTTGCAGAAATTCAAAATGCTCTTTATTTCCGTAGAAAGGTGCTTATACAACTCCGGTATCAGCAGAATGTCATAACACAACAACACAGTCTCTTGTGGCTTCTGCACACGTAAATAAACAGAAGAATTCACTTTCAAATCACTACACATTTATCATTTCTCAACTCGCATCTCGATGCAGTTTAAATGTCCACACACAAGACAAGCGGTTCACTAGCGACTCTCTTCCTCCTAGCAGTTCCCTGCCAATACTGACTCACTTAGTCATCCATAGTATTATTTATACACGACCCCCTGTTTCTGGAAGTTTCCTGACACCTCCCGAAGCATCATGGTGTTTCACGATGGCGACGGAACTGTCCCAACATTTCTTTGGCTCTTTCTCTGCCCACCCTGTCTCTCCTCGGCAAGTCATCAGCGCTGCGCGGGCAGGTCTGTGGGTGTGGCTTGGCCTTATCTGTCTCTTTCACTCCCTGCTTCTCTCGCTCTCTCTCTCTCTCTCTCTCTCTCTCTCTCTCTCTCTCACATGGCGTTTGCTTACGCGAATTGCCTTGTGACACTATGGTCTAACATTTTAAAAGTTTATTTTGGTGTTATATTATTTTTGAGGCATGCAGTCCCTCTATTTACACAATATCCCATATGTTGTATTGAATTTTAAAAACGTCCAACTGTACGACTCTTGTTATGTCAAAATGAGCATTTACATCATCACAAATTATTACATTATGTTTGAAGCTAAATAAGAATATCAAATATGTATTTACTAAGATGAGTCGGTTCTAGTAACACTTTTTTAAATTTCTGTTAACATGCTTCGGGAACATGTGTTTGGACATGTTCTGAAGATGGGAACATGTTTCTGCAACATGTTAACAGAGATTGAACAAGTGAGTTAGTGTTACCAGTACTGACTGATCTTAAGTGAATACATCTTAATACATCACTGTTTATAGCTTCTTCCGTATATAAAAATATGTCAATAATTTTTCAATACTTACAATAAATTGGTTGGCTTCCCCTTCTTGTGCCTATATAATGTGATTATTATAATATTGTAACTACTTAACACTACTAAAGTTACTTCAAATACTTTTATCATAGAGAATTTATTTAGTTCACTTTTTTGTTGTTAATGAACTACCAGTGTAGATAGATAGATAATTGATTCATCTTGTAAATCATACATTGTACATGAGTACTATGATATAAGACACATCAAATTGTGAATTTACAGTGCAATTAACTATACTTGTAAATTAACAAGTCACATCCAATAAGGAAACACCTCCATTTTTATGCAGGATTTGACAGAAGTGATTAACTAATTTAAAATTCTCAACTATTGCATAGTCTATTTCTTCCTCTGTGAGCCAATGCTCACTCAGACATAATGTACTGTAATCCATATCTTTGATAAAAACATTTAATTCATCAATTTATTTTCTTAAGCATTGAATTTTCATATAAAGAATATCTACATGTATGTGCTTTGATTATTATCCTGGAGTAGACTGCTATTCATCGGCTAATTTACCTTTGTTTCTGTTCAAATCTGATGTTGCTTTAAATAGTTTCCCTGATTTGGTTTTATTATATCATTTACATTCTTCTACACTTAATGTTTAAGATCCTTTTCAATTTAAATGCAGATCTTGTTTACCACTGCAAGTGTGGACCAAATATTTGTCCACATTTATATATAGAATAAAGTGGTGAATGCATTTGGGGTACTTACAGAAACTTTAAATACTTAATGCTCAGAGATTTACTTAACAAAAAGAGCTGAATTAGGCAGCTATGTTCAGCTGAGAACCAACAACAAACATTTGTTGTATAAAAAAAATTTTTGCAACAAATCTTTTAATGCAGTTTTTTGCTTTATTTAGAGGCTATGAAAATGCAGAACTCTTTGGTGGCAGCAACTGCAGGGATTATTAGAGCTGTACATGTGAAGCCAGGTGACACCGTGGGAGAAGATGACATCTTGGTTGAAGTTGAATAACATTTTTTGGTAATTTCAATACTTTCAGACAGCTGCCAAAATATTTTACTTTGGCACAGACAATGTAGCTACTTCTTATAATTTTGTTAGCAATGAGTTGTGTAAAGTTTCAACAGTATTATATGTTACGTAAGATTAAGAATACAGAATGCACAGTGGTAAACTAATAAGGTACTCTTAAGTGGCTTATTCATAAAACTAAAGTTGGTATGCCCCTCTTCCTTATAGTTTACAAATCAGAGATGCCAATGGGTTTGTTTCTCCATGTTTTCCTCTCCAAATCCTTATTTATTGGTAACATTGGTCTCTCAGACCATGGCGCTCTATTTTTCTATGACATTGCCTACACTGATTATGTAGCAGTCTTGAACGCTGAGCTATGCATCACATGATTAATTAATCATCTTTCATGTGAAAACATGGCTTTGTAATTTTTGCTACCCATTGTCACAAATTTATCAGCAAGGCTTTGTAGACCGTGCTACTGTTAGCATAAATATATTTTGTGTACCTCTGGTCTCTTATTTTACAAGAACAAATTAATGTTGTTTTATAGTATATTACAAGTAATTGCTCACTCTATTAGTAAACAATTACCTTTAAGTGGCTTATCTATGTTTTTATTTCAGTTTGAATGAAAATGTCAAAAGATAACCTGAATGTAAATGTGTCATGTTGAAGTCAGCTGATAGTTCATTTAGCTTTACAACAAGCAGATGTTAGTTTATTCTGTTGTTATATATAAGAATTAAATTCAGTACTGTACTAAAAATTTGCAAATAAAATTAAATAAAAATTACAAGGTCTAAAGGACCGATGTTACCTATAACGTGACAAAATTTATGCTCCTACTTGAGGGTTGAAATTAATGTTAACAGACCTGCAACATAGATATCACAGAAGCTTTTCTGAAAATTTGTACTTCATTTTATATACTTTTATTCCGAAGCCAAAACTGAGAATTATCATTTCTCTACAATGTTAATTCATCAGCACTTTTAGAGTCATAAATATGTTATTTAATTTAACAGTGAAAAGTATGAAATGAGAAAATGTGCTACACCAAATATGAAAAGCATATTTTATAAAAACTATTACATTGATTACCCAAATTTAGTAAAATACTCATGATTTAATTTCTTACCGTAGATAACAAAACTGTGTATGTTTCTTCTACTACTGTATTAATATTAGTGTAGCATCTAATAGTATTTAAAACTGTAGGTATCCTTAGCTTCCGGAGAAGGCCGCGTCGTATGTTGGCTAGTTGCCGACGTTTTGCCCACCATTTTGTAGGCTTCTTCAGGGCTCGAGATACCTACAATAACACAGGCCGTGGAAGTCTACGCACCTACAGTATTTAAAACTGCTTTAAGGTTCATATTTTCCTGCAATTTCTATAATAGTGAAAACATTTTCTTTTGTCCTTTTCTCCTTGTGTATCACTATGTTCAGGGAAAAGTGTCAAGTGGCAATTCAGAAAGTGAAGTTTAAACTGATTGAATGCATCTTCAACAATCATTGCAGTCAGAAGCCGTCCTAGGATTTTAATGACCATGCCTTTGAGGGCAGTCTACTTACTATTACACTCATAGTGTGGCAGAAATCTTCAAATAACCTCAGTCCTATTTCTGGTCCAACAAAAGTAATCTAATTTGATTAAAATGATAAGCTTCTTCACAATTAAGCTCTCAGTTATAAATAAAACTAATAGAATTGAGTTGCCTACCCATAAAACAGATTACCATCTTAAGATAAGTTTTGTATGTCTATCCCATCCATTGACATACCATTGGAACTTGAAATTTATCAAATTACTGAGACAGAATCCTCCACTCCCACAACAGTATATCCAACAACAACAGTCTAGGCAATGGCCTACTGGGACTCAAGATCATGGTTCAAACCTAGCTTTACTAATGTTTTATAATGTGCTTAAAAGCAATAGCCCCATTTAAAACATATGTGGGATAAAACTCTAGCACACCAGTAGCACCAATATGATCTTGGAAATTGATAGCATCATTAAAAAGACAAAATAATTGTAATTTTTTAAACCATAATAATCAAACATGGATAACTAACAATGCACACAAATGATGCACAAAATAAGTTTTAAGATAATAAATTCTTTAATCGATCATAGTGTGCATTATTAGTTTTAATGGTAAAGTACTGATGTGATCATTCACAGCTCTCTAGATTCAATTCAATTCAATTCAATTTATTCATCCTTTAATTATACAAGATTGTGGACACGTCAAAACAAAAATATTTACACAATTTAAGTACAAAATTGAAATACAAAAAATACAAAAAAAACATGTATAGGAGTAAATGCCAAAATATAATAATATAACTTAACTTTCCAAATACTCTTGAATAGAATAAAAACATGCTTCACTTAAAAATTTATGTAGTTTCAATTTAAAAATCTTTGGGGTTGTCAATCTGTTTTAAATAAAGAGGTAACTTATTCTACAGTTGGGTACCACTATAAGTAAAGAAATGTTTATTAAATTATAGATGAGTCGTATTTTTTACACATCTGCTTCACTTTCGTACCTATTTTGAGGACATGTTTCGCAAATCAGCGCTTGCATCTACGGCTCTTGTGCGATTGAAGTTAGATCCAGCGGTGTGGGTAATTCTGGGGTTGTTGCTGCCATCTGTGGATTTAGTGATGAACTTGAATGTGGGATTCTCTTCTAGCGGGATTTCAAAGTTCATTAGTTGGTTTTTATGTTTTTCTATGTATATCTTCTCCCATATGACGAGTTCACTATGTTTTTGTACGTATTTTAGTAATTCTGTGTAATCTTCAATTTCATGATTTTCAGACCAGAAATGAGCTGTTATTGCGGACTTATCAATATTTTTGTATCTTAAGTGCCTGAAGTGTTCTTTCCTTCTAGTGCCTATGTTTCTTTTTGTCCTCCCTATGTAAATTTTTTCACAGTCTTTACACTTAATCTTGTAAATGCCTGACTTTTCCTCTTGTTTTATCTTATCAGTATTATTACTGTGAAGTAGGTTTTTAATGTTGTAATTGTTTTTTGGTGCCAATGTTATATTGTATTTCTTGAATATTTTTTGGAACTTTTTTGTGGCCCAGGGGTGGTAAGTAAATTTAGCAAATCTAATTTCTTGTTTTATTGGTGTGAGAGCTGTGATCTGTTTTAATCTCTTTTGAAGTTTGAATAATTTTAGTTTTTTATCTACAAGGTTTTTTCCATATCCATTTTTAATTGCAGTTTTTAAGATTTGATGGTATTCGTTTTGATATTCTTGCTGGCTGAGAGGTAGATTTACTAATCTGTGTGATGGTTGCATGTTTGTGTGGAATTGGGTTGAAACTATTTGCTTTGATGTAATTATCTGTGTGTGTTGTTTTTCTATGAATGCCAAATTCTAGTTTTTCATTGCTTTTTTTTGATTTTAAGATCTAAAAAAGGTAGAGTACAGTCCTCTTCAGTTTCCATTGTGAATTGTATGCTGGGTTCTTGCAGGTTGAGTAGTTTCAAAGCATCATCTATTAGTTTGTAGGGCACTATTGCAAAGATGTCGTCTACGTATCTGTACCATGTTTTAAACATATGAGGGAAGGCTTTAGTAATATGTGTTTCGAAAAAGCTCATGTATAGATTGGCCAAAAATGGTGATAGCGGGCTTCCCATAGCCAGTCCTGAAATTTGTTTATAATATTTTCCATCGAAGACAAAATAATTTTGATGTATACATAATTCAGTCATTGCCAAATATTCTTCTATTGCATTGGCATTCAGGTTTATAGAATTTAGCCATTTTTTCAGTTGAATCAAAAGTTTGTCTAATGGAATGCTAGGGAAGAGGGAGCGGACATCAAAGGATACTAAAGTGTCATGAGGTTTTAGTTTAAGATTTTGAATTTTTTCTACCAGGTCTAAAGAGTTTTTTATACTCAGAGTATGGAATTGTGGAAAGGACTGAAATTTTTTGGATAGCCATTTTGCCAGAAGGTAAGTAGGAGTGTTTATATTATTTACAATGGGTCTCATGGGTATGTTGGGTTTGTGTATTTTAGGTAAACCATATAGTTTTGCAAGGGTAGGGTTGTCCGGTTTGATAGTTTTTTGTTCTGTAGTTGTTAAGATTTTACTATTAATGATGGTTTTTTGTACATCTTTTATGCATCGGTTGAGTGGATTAGAATTTATTTCCTGGAATTCTTTTTGTTGTAGTAACTCTAACATTTTTTCTTTGTATGTAGCTGTATCTAAGATTACTATTTTGTTCCCTTTATCAGCCCTTGAGAAGATTACATCCTTTTTTCTTAAAGATTTAATTATCTGAATTTGTTTCAAATGTATACATCAAAATTATTTTGTCTTCGATGGAAAATATTATAAACAAATTTCAGGACTGGCTATGGGAAGCCCGCTATCACCATTTTTGGCCAATCTATACATGAGCTTTTTTGAAACACATATTACTAAAGCCTTCCCTCATATGTTTAAAACATGGTACAGATACATAGACATCTTTGCAATAGTGCCCTACAAACTAATAGATGATGCTTTGAAACTACTCAACCTGCAAGAACCCAGCATACAATTCACAGTGGAAACTGAAGAGGACTGTACTCTACCTTTTTTAGATCTTAAAATCAAAAAAAGCAATGAAAAGCTAGAATTTGGCATTCATAGAAAAACAACACACACAGATAATTACATCAAAGCAAATAGTTTCAACCCAATTCCACACAAACATGCAACCATCAACAGTCTCACACACAGATTAGTAAATCTACCTCTCAGCCAGCAAGAATATCAAAACGAATATCATCAAATCTTAAAAACTGCAATTAAAAATGGATATGGAAAAAACCTTGTAGATAAAAAACTAAAATTATTCAAACTTCAAAAGAGATAAAAACAGATCACAGCTCTCACACCAATAAAACAAGAAATTAGATTTGCTAAATTTACTTACCACCCCTGGGCCAGAAAAAAGTTCCAAAAAATATTCAAGAAATACAATATAACATTGGCACCAGAAAACAATTACAACATTAAAAACCTACTTCACAGTAATAATACTGATAAGATAAAACAAGAGGAAAAGTCAGGCATTTACAAGATTAAGCGTAAAGACTGTGAACAAATTTACATAGGGAGGACAAAAAGAAACATAGGAACTAGAAAAAAAGAACACTTCAGGCACTTAAGATACAAAAATATTGATAAGTCCGCAATAGCAGCTCATTTCTGGTCTGAAAATCATGAAATTGAAGATAGCACAGAATTACTAAAATACGTACAAAAACATAGTGAACTCGTCATATGGGAGAGAATATACATAGAAAAACATAAAAACCAACTAATGAACTTTGAAATCCCGCCAGAAGAGAATCCCACATTTAAGTTCATCACTAAATCAACAGATGGCAGCAGCAACTCCAGAACTACCCACACCACTGGATCAAGCTTTAGTCTCATAAGAGCCGAAGATGCAAACGATGATTTGCGAAACATGTCCTCAAAATAGGTACGAAAGTGAAGCAGATGTGTAATAAATACGACTCATCTAAAAATTAATAACTTGGAAAGTGTTGCATAAATCTCCAGTCTGTGTAAATATATGTAACATTATTTATAGCTTCAGTGAGAGAGTGCAATTCTGCTCTTGAAAAACAAACATGGAGTTCTTTTTTTAATGTTTTCTGCAAAGAATTGATATGCCTCCAGTAATTCTTTGAGATACATTTCAGAAGTTATTTTATACAAATCAACTTCTCAACATCAGTCTGCAAGTTATTATGAGACCTGAAAATAAGAACCTTGTTTAGATTTCCTGGCAAACGGTGTCCCAAACATTCAAAGGTTCTTTTATAGCAGGTGGTTCATTTTCGACTTCTGATTGTACTTTTATGACCAAGTGGGATGGCTCAGGCTAACATTCGGAAGGTCCGATTTTGATTCCTGGCTGACCTACTGTCTGCCCAGCATACAAAGGCAAGCTAGAGGAACGTATAATGTAATCAGTTTTACTGTATGCGCGGTTACTATGCACACCTTCCAAGTATGACATGGGTGCTAGGTTTGTTTAAAATACACAAGTGTTGTCACATAACTCACCCATACATAATACCTATCACTGCAGTTACTGCAACTAGCATTACACCAGCGAATGTCAGGTACTCTAAGCTCTATGGACCCTGGACTCATTTGAGCATCATTTCACCAATTTCATTTATCATCCGATATGACTTAACATTGGAGGATGTAAAAAGCATTAGACCTGGCAGCATGGATGACTCATATTCACACTCATACACTCATTTCATGGTAAACAGATCCACTAACAGAGCAGATAAATACTTCAAACCACTCTCCCCTTCATTTCTCTCTTACCTTATTGTGGTGGGTAGACAGTACCTGACCCTTGGGTCAGGCAAATGCTGGGTAGGTTAGTTACATCCTTGGAATTTCCTGTCCCTCCATTTCACCTCTATTATCATTTCACATTAGCACTCATCTGGTGGTCTCTTTCAGGGAGTGTCGGTGCTGCATGCCAGGATGATATGCTCTTGATAAACATTCCCCCTTCGGTAGGACTCTCGAGTCTCTGGATCAGCCTGGTGGGCTGTTTTATAACCATGACGGGTGAGATGCCAGCTGTACTGGCCTCCGGGGAGTTTCCAACTGGTCAATGGTATGGACCCTGTCCTCTGAACTATCGTGACTCCTTAGGTCGGCCGCCCTGTCTCCTCTCACCTCATCCTTCCTTCCGGGATACCCCACTTGGGGCATATGCATAATAGATCAAGACTGGTCGCAGTGACAAATCCCTTCTGCACAATTCTATCCTAACCTATCTAATTCTCTGATAATGCCATCAACTCCATCTCTATTTTTTTTTTAATTTACGTTCTCCAACGTTAAGTCATATCGGACGATGAATGAAATTGGTGAAATGGTAGTCAGTTGAGTCTGGGGTCCTTGGAGCTTAGAGCTACCTGACATTCGTCTTTAAGGATAAGGAAACCTCCTGGAAAAAACCTTATCCAGGTAACTCACCCTGACCGAGATTCGAACTCGGGACCTCTTGAACGTGAGGCAGACACACTACCATCTACGCTACCATCTACGCTACCGAGGCGGGCACTCCATCTCTAGCACATTGACATTTCTCGAAATGTATGATACGTTCCAGCCTTGACTGCATTTGCACTTTGCATTTGACAGAAACTAATTTCAACATAGAGCACGATTATGTTTTATGTTCTTCTATATTATCCATAACCATAATAAGCTCCCCTCTTCGTTCAACGTGTTACTGCGAGAATGAAAAATCCATGTAGTTTGAGATGATCTGTTCAACTTCTTTGCATTATTTTGTCCAACATTTGAGTTCTCTGTGAACAGTTGAAAAAATGCGCAAATTTCAGATAAGTGTGAACACAGTGTACGAGTTTGGCGATTTGACCTGGTATTCTAATGCTCTGAGAAAGTATATTTGCATTATGCGCTCCGGGTACTATAAACGACCAGAATGATTTTACAGGCCTTCCTTCAACAGTGTACTGCAATATCACTAACAGCTGTGCTTGACATGACGCATCTGTTTTTCATCGGCTATAATGGCAGTGTAAATAATAGTTTTATTTTATTTTTCGAATGGCCTCATCATGATAAACCTGTAGCCTACATTATAGAATATCATTCTGTGTACTTTAAGGCTTTAATTTTGAATGCAATGGAAGACAAGTATAACTTTTAATGCCTTATCCAGCTGAGTCCTCTGACTCATTGCGTACGCGTAACTTTCCGCAAAAAACATATGCAATTGATTATTAAATTTAGCACATACCCTTTCTGTATACTATTTGGTTATACTAAGATGACATGCTGATAAGTGATGGCTGAATTCGAATGCAAAAAAAAAAAAAAAAAAAAAAAAAAAAATGATGTATTCGATTCTTGAATGTTCTCGAGGTGTTCTCGAGGTGTTCTCGAAACCTAAATGTGTATTCGAATACACATGCAGAGTCTTCTTTTGTGTTTGTCTTGAGGACTGCTCTCAAATACTCGAAATTGTTTACACGAAGGTCGTTTTCAGCTGTATGTTGTTTTCTGTATTTTTACACATATACACAATACACATAAACACTATGCTCAAGGCGGCACCCGAACCCGCAACCTTTTACGCCGCGGAACGCCTGAGACATACGCTCTAGCGAACCGAGCACTTGCATGGAATACACGCAGATGTTCTCGTTTGTAGTATCCGAAAACTCGTTTTCGAATACGGGCAAACGTTCTCGATTCGCAGCATGTAACGCCATCCGAGAACTTGTATTTGAGTGCAAACAAATTTTCTCATTTGTAATAGTCGGCCACGATATTAATGCACTCGCTGAGAAGAGTTACTAGACAGTTACAGATGAATGTATGGCGTAATGGCGTATGACGTAATGTTGCGCAGTAGTTTATGGTCGAGTCCACTTGTTTATTTAGAAGAAAAGGGGGTGGCAGGTTAGTCATCTGCCATCTAAACCACTAGCTTTATCAGCAATCTGCTGGTGAAAGCAGACATCTTACCCCTACCACAGATTCGCATGACGTCACTCGCACACATCCGAGCAAGGTCATGCTCCACGTCTAAAAAATACATCTGTAGGTCACAAGTGGGCGGGATACCGCAGCTGCAGTCCCGACAAAGCAGACATCAGCAATACCGAGATGTCATCATACCCTGGTCGCCAGGCGAATGCTGGGCAGCTTAATTACATCTCCGGAATTTCCCGTCCCTTCATTTCATCACTATTGTCATTTCGTATCATCTTTTATCTCGTAGTCTCTTTCAGGGTAGAAGTGTCGATGGGTCTCTTGGCGGTGCACGGCAGAATCATATACTCCTGGTAAACACTTCTTCCTTCGTTATGACGGTTTCCAATCTCCGGGCTGCCCTGGTGGGCCATTTCGAACCATTGCGGGTGAGATGTGTTAGCCCGCAGGGGGATCTTCCAACTAGGCAATTGTGGGGACCCTTCCCTCTGGACTTTCGTGACTCCTTGGATCGGTCCCCCTCTGTCTCCTCATCTTTCCTTCCGAGGATGCCCCACTTGAGGCTTAGATACAATACACCATAGGTTTCGGTGCCGAATCCCCTCTGTAGTAATCCTAATCCTGTGGATACACGAAGGAACGACACATCCAGCAGAAGTTAGACCACGTCGCACTCAGGCTGTTGTATCCAATATTCAAATCGAAAATTCCCATTCACCTTAAGCTATAATATAGTGCATATGCATACTACGATCATCCCACTTCTTTTACTATGTGGCTACGAGGTTTTGAGTTTGGTGGTTCCTTTTTAACATCCTGAGACTGAATGCGTGAGAACAGGCCACTTAGGATGATCTACGATGCTGACAATAGGTTCCCATATCACACATTCAATCCGGCATACCCTATATAGAGGACGCTGTACGAGACAGTGTATGTCAAGGTTATACCATACTGTTAATACACTAGTAAGCTTCCCAGAAGATGGAAGAGCTTCAGCCTACCCAAGGATGTCTTGGGTTGGAAATACATAGCCACAACTTTGTCTCATGTTGTCAAGCTCCGTCAGGTAAAGCCACAACAAGCTTGGTCACGGTTGGACAAGTGAAGGCATGGCGTAAATCTCCCGACGACACACCTGGACATTCACCCCAATTTTATTGGTCTCTTGCTTATTGGCACTGCTCCACATGACAGTCCTTTAAGCGGCCGCCACTACAGCGGCATCATGTATAATCATCTTTAGATGGGCGTAAACTCGGCACCACTGGCAGATTCAGAGGCCATTTACCACGATCATCAATATACCACACATAAAAGCTTGCAT